>JYFJ02001975.1:0-65598 GCA_000934665.2 Catajapyx aquilonaris | reverse complement strand
AACGTCCGTGGGGACAACACAGAATGGTGGCAAACCCTCCACAAGTCGCGTTATGTGCATGTTTTGCGGCAACTATTGGCATCATGAGGGTTTTTGTGTGTCAAACATTCATTTTCAAAATTTCTTTTTGGGCATGTTATAACCAGTATTGCATAATATATGAAGAAGTCAAAAAACCTTCGCGGACCATATTAGGTGACAAACCCTACACATAACCTTGACGTAACGGCCCTGCCCAGGGTGACTCTACAGGGTTTATGTATCGTAAAATTTAGTTTTGTCTATTTCTTTTAAAGCGGCTGATAATCAGTATCGTAAAAAACATAAATCCATCAAAAAACCTACGTGGAGACAGCATATTTGGTGACAAACCCTCCACATAACCTCCACATAACCTCGACCTGCCCAGGGCTACTCTCGTCCTGACCCCTCACATCAACTCCTATCCTCCTCCTATCGGTGCCAAGGACAATGGGTCGCATCCCCCGCATCATAAAGCATGATTTCAAGTGAAATTTTATTCATCGTAAACTCCCCTCTTTATAGTCCCATCCAAAGGGAAAGGGACAAGACTACTCCAAATGCTCCTTAACTCTAAACTATTTGATTTTGGAGAGTTGGAGAGTACCCTCCTACGTGTGTCTCAACTAACCCCACACAAATTTGGGGGTTGAAATTGGCACAATTTTTGTGCCAATTTGTGCGCCGACGCCACTCCATTTATTGAATAGGCCCACTTCAGAAGGGCTCTATGGCTTCAAAGAGCAGGATGCCTTTGCCAAGGACCACTCTATGTAAATGGGATTACCTTTCTGCTGCGTTTCCGTGTCAAGTCTACTGTGAAGCACACCCTGTACATCCCCTAGGAAGAGGGTTCTCAGTGTTGAGGACCTGGACTTGCACTAAATGTCATCAAAGAGACAAAGTTTGTTTTGTATGTTTACTTATACAGGTTTGGTTGTTATGGCAATCTCTTTCTGTTTCAGATTATTAGCAATCGGTTGCCATGGCAATTATTAAAGCAATCGGTTTCCACAGGATTGCGCTGCCATAGCAATTAGTTGCCATATCAATATGCTCTCATAGCAATCGGTTGCCATAGCAATTGGTTGCCACAGCAATTGGTTGCCACAGCAATCGGTTGCCATAGCAATCGGTTGCCATAGCAATCGGTTTCCATAGCAATTGGTTGCCATGCCAATATGTTATCATAGCAATCGGTTGCCTTGCCGGTTTTAGCCAAATTTAAGAGATGATATGTTGCAAAACTGATTGTTGAAACAAGTTATTCGTAATTCTGACAGTGCGGTTGTGTTACAAAGCAAGGCGTGTGGAAAGTGTGAGTAATCAACGTAATAATACACTGCGCAGGCTAATTATGATTGCAGAAAGTTGCACGTTTTCGCCAGTATGCCTGGGAAGTATTTCCGTGCGGGAAAATCTCTAATCCTATCAAAACTAGCACATCACAGAGATTGCGCTTCCACTGTGAGTACACTGTACAGTGCATGATCTAGTTAGATTCTATTACATATTTAAAACATGTTCCTCAGAAATTGAAGATGATTTTCCCCAAGGCTAATATAAAGTAGATTTTGATGTTAGCAGTAGAACAGAGCTAGTCAAAAAAGCATTTTGTTCTCTATACCACAATATTGCATTTTATGCAAACCTCTAATTACTTATTGTTAAATACATGCTGACGAATTAGAGTTAGTAATGCAATTAATTAATAGCAAGATCCATTTGTAATAATTGTGTTTTAATAGCATTAATTACTGTATTGTTTTGCAATTTTTATTTATCAAATATAATTATCATGGTGATGATGGTATAGCCTACGGATATACTGACATCATTTTACTCTGGTTAACCACACACTTGAAGTGAAGATGTTTGAAACCCGATCTTCAAACCTATACAAGACAAAGGAATCCACGAAATCCTAGAACTATTCTTGAAGTTGTGAATGACACCCGATCCACTCTCACAACTTCCTCTCCTGACAACCCCCACCATTCCTTATGTTAAAAAACGAGGCAATGGAGACTGGAACGGGGCAAAGCAATCCCACTGATCCTAGCAACCCACCCTATCAATAACAGATTGATCGGACAAACCCAGAGTCAGCAGAATTCCCAATTTCTCTCTTGAAAGTTTGGATACAAAATGGCGGCTACTTAACACTTCATGGTTGCCACGTTTGTGGTAATAAAAGGATGCAGTGTTGCCACATTGGGACTCCCGCGTTTTCGGGCCTAAAAATCGCAGCAAAATTCGCGAAATTTTCTAGAAGCCTGTAGGAAAAATCACTCTATATGAATCGCTTCCTTCAGGCAATAACAGATTCGAATTGAAAGAGTCTATAAAGGGTTTTTTTTTCTCTTTCTTCCTCTTTTAAGCTGGTACCAAATGATTCGTATTGCTGGAGCTGCGTTTGTCAGCGAGAAATTGTGTCGTTAAGACACTAACTGCCAGAATTCGAGGCGATAATAAGGTTCGCGAGTCAGTATATAACGTACCAAAACGCATTTCCGTGTCTGGGTTTTGGGAGTTTGCAGAGGGGGAGCGCTAGATGGCACCATTTAATATCCGGCGCGTTAGATTACTTTGCTGCTGATGTCAGGTTTGGTTTATTGTTGGAGCTAAATACAAATGACAACCTGAATGAATTATTTAAATATTACGAGATTAATAATAATAGTGAGAAATATTTCATAATTAAATATGTAATAATTACATTTTCCAATTTAACATATGTTAAATCGGAAAATTTAATTATGGAGCCAAAATGGCCGCCGCTACCGTTTATAAATATTTGTTTTGACATATTTGCCACTATTAATTAATCTCGTAATGTTTAAATAATAGTTTTGTGACGTCAGTGGCGGCCATTTTGGCTTCATAATTAAATTCCGATTTATCAATGTTAAATAGGAAAATTTGATTGTGGAACCAAAATGGCTGCCACTGACGTCACCCACAACTTGTTTATCCCATCATACACTCAAATCTCTCCAAAACGTGCATTTCACCATCAAACAAATCCAATTTCTGCCAATTAAAACCAGACTCAACATACGTCCCGTCCTATCCGAGTTCAAGCCCCTGCCAAACCAAACCTAATTTGGATCTAAAAAATGTGGCAGCCATTTCTAGCCATAACATCTGATAAGTCCTATATAAAAAAAAAATCTAACAGTCAGCACAGTCTAACGCTCAAAAATGGCAGCCATTTCGTATCCAATTCAATTTCTGTTAACTCCACATTTTTTTTTTCTCTCGGAAAAAATATGACTAGGATTACCCTAAATTGAGACACGTGTCTGCACTTAGCTGTTTCTATACCTCCCCCTGCTCTTTTTAAGATCCAATGAAACAAAAAGCCATGATGGGGGAAAAGTGTGGTCAGAATTTGTAACGACTTGGAGGATGAAGTTTTATTAAGCCTTTTGTTGGCGAGGGGGGAGAAGACAGAAAAATGGAGGGGGTTGTAAACTTTAGAATGAGTCACGTTGCTCTTCAAAGGTTAGCTTCACATTTTCTCCCACAGGCGCACAGGAGGTTATAAAATGACAGCTTCAAGAATGCTGGAAAAATGTCTGAGTGTCCAAGCGATGATTGGAAGAATTCATTTCATATCAACCTTATTAGGCTGTTCAAATATTCAGCTAACCTGTGGTGGCATAACCTGGCCCAGAAACTTCATCTTCTATGTACAGTGCTGGACATATTAGCCGTCGCTGAATGTTTTTTTTCCGGCGGCGGCGACGTTACCTGGCAACCCTGTCCGGCGGGCCAATTCAAACATCAGCCCATGGAGAGCGCTTCCATTGTTGTCACTGTTTACAAATCGAGTGAGTGACTCCAAAATGACTTATTGCTTCTAACATCATTATTTTCCCCGTTTTCTCCTGCATATCCCTGCCGATACTGTGTAAGCAGGCAGAAGAGACCCGTCGCTGGGTCGTACTCGTCACTCACTCGATTTGTAAACAGTGGCAACAATGGAAGCGCTCTCCATGGGCTGATGTTTGAATTGGCCCGCCGGACAGGGTTGCCAGGTAACGCAGCGCCGTCGCCGACGGAAAAAAAACATTCAGCGACGGCTATTATGTCCAGCACTGTACCCACTAAGTAAATATGAAAGTAAATATTAAATAATGTAAAATATCTGAAATCAAAGTAGGCTATTTATTATTAAAATCATATTCAGGTTGTATAGTTATGCATCTGACTGGTTCGCCATATGGTGTTACAGCGACGCTTCCGATTGGCCCTCGTTCTGCGCAGGCGCAATGGTGGTGGATGCAGAGCCTCTGGTGGGTGGAAGAACGAACCATCCATTCGTTCGCTGTCGGCCGAGAGTAGCGAGTCATGATATATAATTCCGATATTCAAATACGGTACTAAAATAAATATCATGCAAAATACATAATTATTTGATAAAATTAATAAACAACTAAATGTAGGTTAAAATAATTACACCTAAGATCTAATCCTTGTCGATACCAAAGAGCATATATTTTAAAACAAATCGACGTCCACATCGATATATCGATAATTTTAATAACATATTGTAAATCAATTATCGATACACCCTTGGATACACCTCTACTTTTGACTAATATATTTTTCATATCTACAGTTGGGCATTCAGGTCATATCGATCTAAGAGCTCAATATAACAGAATCGTAGTTTTATCTGCGCTCGTCTCTGAAAACCCCCTGCTGAAAAGAGGTCCACTTTTTCGGACCAGCGACCAAATTATTCGCCAAAATTGGTCTCCAAGGCCTGGTCCATCACATGATCCCTTCGGTGATCCCCTCTCCCGTGATGATATGAGACCGAAAGGAAAGAGGTGTGAGTGATAGGATTTTGGCTTTTGGATGGGGGGAGGGAAAGAGTGGGGGGGGGGGGAAGGAGGGGTTGGGGAGAGGAACCTTTAATATGGGAAACCGACCGAGGAGACTTAATTAAAGAAGACTATTTGCCCCGGGGCGAGCTCCGTCATCAGAGAGAGGACGCTTGATTAGACGCTAGCTTTTCCAAGCCTCTGAAAATAGGAATTTTTGGTCGCCTGACCTTTCACATCTGACCTTTATACGACAGGATCGACGCCATTTTGCACTTCAACTGCTCCAATAATTTGGGACAAAATGAGGATTTTTCCGGAAAATTTGACCAAAATATAGATATTCCAAAATTAATATTTTTTTCCAAGAAATCATTTGACAAAAATATACCATTTTTTAAAAAATTAATTTGACAAAAATTAAAATTTCCCAAGAAATAATTTGACAGCTTTTCAGAAAAATTATTTGACCCAAATGTGGATCTTCCGAAAGAAAATTTGACCAAAATGTAATTTGACCAAAATGTAATTTGACAAAATATAATTTGACCAAAATAATTATTGATTTTAAGAAAATTGATCAAAATATGAATTTTTGAGAAAAATAATTTCACCAAAACGTGTGTAGATAAAAAATAATAATTATATTGTACAGTCTTCTCCAAAACCTCGCCTCGCCTGCAAAGCTGGGTTTTTGATATAACCGGGAAAGATTTTCTAGGAAGATCCTAGGCATAGATGAGTGGCTATCTTCCAGCTTAATTAATTAGTCGTTTTTCCTCTTGACTTATAACTCTCTAACACACCGGTTTTACCAAACCGCCTTCATGGTAAAGCTTCTAGTGACCTTCCAAAAGCTTTTTCTCAAGATAAGCCGATTCAGCTCAACTTGATTCCTACTCCTCTTCCAATTGGTCCACTTGTCACAGCATAATCAAACGAAATTTACGACGACTTTTTTTTCTCTTCTTCTACTACTATACGCTATAGGTTTTCTCCATTCTCCAAAAACTTTGAAAAGTTTTAAGCTAAGTTTGAGACGAAATTGAATTAGATATACGGAGACTCGAGCATTCTTGGCATAAGTGGCCATAAAAGGAGGGGCTTGAGCAAGTTGGAAGTGGATAACAGTTGGAATAATCTTCCCACTGGGAGAAACATGAGGAGGGGTTGATTATCATGTGTTAAACCAAAATGAAGCTCTTGCTTTTCGAAGTTATTTTTCGAGAAAGAATAATCACATAAGTGAACTGTATACAGAAGGTAGGATATTAATTTCAATGTCAGATATTTAAATTCTTCTGATATTAACTTCTTGTGAATCATATCAAATGTCAAAATTCGTTCCCATTTTTTTTTTCAAAAATTCTCCAATTTTGTTGAAAAATAAATTTGGTGTTTGTCATACCAGAACACATACTCAAAAAGACACTCAACGCTTCACGATCCCTTCAAACAGCCCGTAATAAACTAATAATATTATCAAAATACCCCCTTTATGATGATTAGCCCGTCATGAACCGAATTATTTAAACATTAATTTACACGTTATACGCAACTAATGCTCATAATTCATGGGTACAAATTGCGCAATGCACGCTGTAAATTAGCGGAAATGCAAAGCGAGTGGCAGGTTTATGCGTGTGATTTTCAGAGGGGGGNGGCGGTTGTATGGGGGGTGAATTTCCCCTCTCTTGAAAGGTTGGGGAACTATTAAACGGCTGCCCATAATTGGTGCTCACTCATCGTGTTATCCATTGCGCTTGTTTAAACCTCATTAGCATTGCGTAAACATGTTTCTGGAAACGTTGTTTGTTATGAAACTGAGGGAGATAGGTTAAGCGTTAAGGTATCAACTGTCGGGAAGAACAGTTCAATGTCTGATCGTGCTGAAATACGCGTAGTAGTCTACATAGATAGTATATTGTGTTGAAATAGTACATAGAGAGTACATTGCGCTGAAATAGTACATAGAGAGTACATTGCGCTGAAATAGT
Source organism: Catajapyx aquilonaris (assembly GCA_000934665.2). Taxonomy (NCBI): domain Eukaryota; kingdom Metazoa; phylum Arthropoda; class Diplura; order Dicellurata; family Japygidae; genus Catajapyx; species Catajapyx aquilonaris. The sequence continues at coordinate 58,745 of JYFJ02001975.1, read as the reverse complement.
ACATAGAGAGTACATTGTGCTGAAATAGTACGTAGAGAGTACATTGCGCTGAAATAGTACATAGAGAGTACATTGCGCTGAAATAGTACATAGAGAGTACATTGTGCTGAAATAGTACTAAATATGGCTAAAATATGCAATATTTTAGCATATAATGTACTCTCTATGTACTAGTGTATATACTATTTCTCTATAACGTACTTTCTATGTACTCTATCAGGACAATAGCTGAAATAGTACATACAATAGTACACAGAAAGTACATTGTGCTGAAATAGTACATAGATTTTAGCCATAGTTTGAGCCAATCCGACATAATTATATGTGGAAGCATGTACTTCTGAGGTCCAAATTGACCCCACCGCACTACACACCTTGATTTGAATTTTTGAGAAAATCGGTGAAATTTTGATCCTATGTTATTGGTATAGTTGGTAGGTATATTGTAATAGTTGAATCAATTTGTTACGTCCAGAGAGTGGATAACACAAAGGGAGCCAGGTCAGGCCCGACTAGCCCCAAGTGTAACCCACTGAAAGGAGGGGGTTTGGATGGGGGTAAGCTTTTGGCAGTAATGGGAATGACACATCAGGTCCAAACGCCTGCAATTAATGGCCGGCCTCTGGTCCATTCACCAACTGACAGGCCAGCCCGGGTCCAGCTTATCAAAGTGAAATATTAAGGGGGAAGTCTGGCCATTGGTGCGCGAATTTGTAATTGATACAAATGCGAGCTCTATGGGACTTGTATTGAGCATCGGATTAGCACTAGGATCAGCAAAGTTGAGCGTGTAATGAGCAATGAAGTCCTACTGGGGACACAAAAAATTGGGGGTCACCAGGTAGTGTAATACGTGTGAGTGACATAGGCTTAGAGTGTATGGAATTATCGAGGGCAATTTGGATTAGGGTTGGTTCAAGGTAGGATTATTTTGGTGAAATAAACTGTTGGATTTTAGTTATTAGGATTATTAATATCATTGTGCAGTAAGATGGTCTTACATAGGTACCATAAATAAACCTCAAATTTACACGACATTATTATCTTGTCAGGTTTGCATTCAAAAAACACTGTTCTAGACCTAGTTTTAAAATAAGCTTCTGCCAGAAGTTTTCACCACATAATAATTCTCTCTGCTACGCATAATTTTTAAACCCAACTGAATATCATTACACACTTGGCAAATTCTCTGGAGATATAGCGATGTTGCAAAAATTCCAACGGGAGAGGGTTTTAGGCCTGGTTGTAACGTTACAGAGCCGCACAAAAGCGACTACGAAGCACAAAAAGATACTGTGCTGGTGAAGCAAGTCCTGAAATATTCAAAACGCAAAAAGGGAAAAATCCCTACGGATAAATGTTTTTTTTTTTTTGGATTGTTGGGTGTAGTGTAAGCAAAAATATTCAGTGTTGGTTTTGCGTTCATGTTTCTTTTTTGACGAGTCGTTTACGGTCGTGGAATAACGCAAAAAAAAATTAGTCCAAGTTGACAACATATTCAGGACATGTGTTATGATTTATGCAACCCCCACCCACGGTCTGTTTGTGCAAAAATACTGCGGAAAATATGCAAAAATAACACTTGTTTATGAAAGACCCGTTTTCCCTTAGGCCTGTTAAATAAATTATTAAGTTTGCTATTAAAAATTACCTTGCCTTTTGTTAACCTCGCCCATCAAATATTTATAGGGTGTGGCATCCAGGAATCGTGAGCATTTAATTTCATTTAATAATTAGAGCCGGAATACGGTACAAGGTGCCGATAGTATTCGAGTTAAATATTCATGTGTTGGGAATGCCAGTTATGATGCCGGTACTTTCCATATTGCATAGGATAATTTGGCAGGAAACTTGAAAGCGAAATTGATATTTAAATAGTCTCAGCAGTAATGACAACCCTGTTCTTACCGTGTTGCCATTTTCCTATATTTGTATATTATGTCACTAATTTGATTTATGATTTTTGCCCTAATTATCATATTTAAATAATTGCAAAACAAATTTTAAGTTGTAAAATAAATTTTAACTATGTAATATAAATTTTTACAATGTAATATAAATTTTTACAACGTAATATAAATTTTTACAATGTAATATAAATTTTTAAATTATAAAATAAATTGCGAAATAGTTAAATGCATTTTAAATTGCTACATTTTGTCCTAATTATCAATTTTAAATTAATGTAAATATCTTTTCTTTCCTCGTTTATTTTTAAAATTAACTTCATTAACTCACAGTAGCGGGCACATACTGCTAAGTGTTGGTTTAAACGTGACAACCCTGTAATTCGTACAGTGTTGCCATTTTTGTATTTTTTTCAATATTTTTATTGGTGATTTTCCCTGATTATCATTTTTAAATTGCTAAACAAATTTTAAATATTGTTAAATAAATTCTTAAATTGCTGGATAATTTTAAAATTGCTTCATAATTTCTTAAATTGCCAAATAAATTTCTAAATTGCTAAATAATTTTAAAATTGCTTAATAATAATTTCTTAAATTGCCAAATTAATTCTTAAATTGCTTAATAATTTGAAAAGTGCTAAATTATGTGCAAATTATTCCTTTTGAATTAATATAATAGATAGATTGGGTAGATTGAATTAATATATAGCCTATAATAATCCTTCCTTATTTATTTATTTTTAAATGAGATAAATACACAAGCAGTGCATTATTTACTGCTAAGTCTTGGCTTAAAGTTGCACACCCCAGTTTTTTGAACCCTCCTTTGGCCCCGGGGCCATTCCGGAGGCCTACTCGCCCGGACATAACGAGCCTCACCGAGTCATAAACCGCGGTGCAAACACACAAATAACCGCAGACTCGGTGCGTAACGGCTCATAATAGTGACCTAATTGCTCCGTATGTGAGTTCCCTAGGAATGAAAATTGTGCCTTTTCCTCCTCGTTATGTAGGATTATATCAAAAGGCCTCAGTGTTACGCCTATTTTTTCCTCTTACATTTTTTTTTTTGTTTTTATTGTTGTTGTTTTTCTAGTGGGCTGGACCCAAATTAGGTGTGTATTCTTGCTGTAGAAATGCATGAGTATTTTGGGAGGCGGTGAGAGGAAAAAAGTACTGGGGGTTAAGATAAATTATTCCTTATGCGAATTATGCTCTAAATGCAAATGAAGTTGGGTGTTTTTGGTTGTAAAAAAAACCTTGTTGTATTTACCTGCAGTAATCTGGCTGGAGAGTTAATTACAAAGTATAATTTCGAGGGGAAGGGACACAGAATTTTAGTAGCGGAGGTCAGCAGGGACACAGGCTAACAATATTGACCACACACTGTAAGCATATGAACATATGAATGCCATCACACATGAAATGCGTAGGTAATGGACGAGCCCACAATTAATTAAAAATACGATATGGGCCTACACAAAATAAATGAAAATACGATATGCACAAAATAAATAAAAATTATTAATCAAATAATGGGAAATTTACGAAAAAATTTAATTACAAGAAACAAATGAGTCAAATAAAATTAACTTAAGTAATTCAAAATATATGAATTTAAAGTTAAAAATATTATTGAGACTAAATATAAATAAAATTAACCAAGAATATATGAAATTGATTACTTTAAATTAAACAAAAGTACCGGTAAATGAAACTTGATTACTTTAAATTAGATAAAAGTAAATGAAAATTGATTACTTTAAATTAAATAAAAGTAAATGAAAATTGATTACTCTTATTTGAAAATAGATATATTAAATATTTCTCAATCATCTCTCATTTCTCATTCTCAATAAATAACTAAATCACTGAATAAATAAATAAATAAATAAAAAAATGGTATTACTCGGAACATTTACAATATAAACAAAAATTTACAAAATTATTTAATTACGTAAACCAAAAACGAGTCAATTAAAATAAAGTTAATTAATTAGAAACAAATAAAATTAGTTAAAATGAATAAAAATTAATCCATTACATAAATTAAAACGAAGTCAGCTAAATTAAATGAAATTGATTACTAGAAATTAAATGACGGTAAATTAAAATATATTACCGGTACCTTTAAATTAAATGAAGGTAAATTAAAATATATTACCTTTATATTAAATAGATAAATAAAATATAAATTAATTGCTGAATAAATAAATAACTAACTAAAATACTATATGAATAAATAAATAAATAAATAAATAACTAAAATACTATATGAATGAATGAATAAATAAATAAATAACTTAAATACTATATGAATGAATGAATAAATAAAATATTGAATAAATAAACAAACTACCATATTGATAAATTAATTAATAATGGTCTTACTCATCACATTCACACCTTGGTGAGTGGGTGACCTACTCATATGACTCACATATGATCTATAGGTCAGCTGTTAGCACCACAGGAGATGCCCCAAAAAACTGTCAATTGAATTAACTCCCCCCTGTCCCCACAAGGGGGTGGCAGAACCATGGTTTGGCCCAGGGGCCCCTGCAGTATGACAGTCAGCTGAGCAGCATGGTAGTCGAACGGGGCCAGACAAAGGGATGGGTAATCCCACGGCCATAAAGCCAAGCCGAATTCTATTAAGTGTGGTCTCCTCACGCGGGGCCACAATCACCCAAATGGACTGCCATATGCTCCATTCCTCCCCCCTCTTCCCTCCATTCCCTATACCCCTCCCTACCCCTAGCATTGACAGGGCTGCTACACCACCCCGGATGATGGACCCTAGGGATCATCCGGGGGAAGCGTACCATTCACGGCGCCTAGACTCAATCTGATCCGAGGGTTTATCCACGGTCTGAGTAGGCCAATTCATTTGCTGGGAGAAAAGGTTCAGGCTAATGCGCTTTTGTTTCAGAGACTCGTTGACAGGAGGGAGGTCGTTCGAGGCTGAAGGTTAGGTTTGGACAGGTTATGTTAAGTGATGTATAACCCGAATGCTCGAATCTGTAGCTTCTGATCCAAAACACTGGCAAAGTATTGCTATTGCAAGCACTGTACCTTTAAAAGAACTGCTAGTGTACGCTGTTACTGAAAAAGATATGCTACTCTTCAGTGTTACCAAAAAGAACTGCTAGTGTATGCTGTTACTGAAAAGAACTGCTATTCTTCAATGTTACCAAAAAGAACTGCTATTCTTCAATGTTACCAAACATAACTGCGTGCACTGTTGCTTAAAATCACTGGTAGTGTACGCTGTTACTGAAAATAACTGCTAGTGTACGCTGTTACTGAAAATAGCTGCTACTCTTCGATGTTACCAAAAAGAACTGCATACACTGTTGGTTAAAATAACTTCCAGTGTACTCTACTACTTAAAAGAGATGATATACAGGGTGTTCCAAGTTCGTGGTTTTTTTAAAATAGTTAGGCCCAATATAGGAAATTTCTCGCGAAATAGTTATTATTTTTTTGTAGCATCCAGATCCAGGTGCCTCGATTATTTGGGCACAACAAGCTACACAAAAATAACCACTTCGAACGATATCAGTCATAACTAAAAAAAAGACCCACTAACTTGGAACACCCTGCAATTTTGTCATATGCTGTAAGAAACCGTATTAGAGTCAGAGTTACAGTTCCATGTGAGCTGAGGTTCATGCCAGCGAACTATGATTTGTTAGAGCAGTGTTTGAAATGACGGATGTGTTCTAGATCTAGGATAGCAGGAAGGATCATGACCCGAGCAGCCGTTGCCCCTCATCAGAATCCGCAATCATCATTATTAGTCGACTCTACTGGTCTAGGTCACCCAGGATGGCCACAAGTGCCAGTGACTAACTAATTAGAGCCATTTATTATAGATTCAGCTATGAAAATGAAGCTGACCTCAATTTAATACAAGATAAAGGAAAGCGGCCTACAAACCACAGCGCCAATGCGGCAGCGTCCCTGAATATACCAACCAGGCCTACACAATGCCCCCTGCACAATATTCCAGGATTCCTTCATATAAATTACTGCAATTTCACCCCCTCTAGTTTCGCATACCCAAATTTTTTTTAAAACGAAAGTTCGTACTCGACCGGTACTTAATTCTAAACCCAGTTTCCCAAGTTAACTAGACAATTTCCTACAACGGACTTTCTAAACCACAGCGCGGTTTTCATAAAAGGAAGACATCTATTAGACTTGTTTGTGTATGCGGGGACCTATTGTTTAGCCTACTAAATGAGGTTGAATGTAATAGAATTCGGTGGGGGTCATTCATTGGCACTTCCATTACCAGTCCCCCNCCCCCCCCCCCCCCAACACCACCCCACTATGCTTTCATTGGACACTAACAATGACACCTCGAACGAGCTAGGGGACATTTGTTTGTGTAGCTGACTTTCTGGGGGTCTTAAATACTCCATTAGCTTAGGGTCGGTTATAGATGGGGAGGGGGAGAGGGGGGTAAAGATGGGTTCTATTGTCATCTTACCGATAGTTTGACCGGCGGACCAATTTCGTAGATTAAGTTGTGAGTTATGGTTGGCACGCAAATGGACAAAGAACTAGGGGTGTGGACGCCTTGCACGAAGTATGGGTCAATCACTGATATTAGAAGATATTGGGTTTATCGTAAAGTGCTAGTTAAGTAAATGAATACAATATGTTAATGCAGATGAATTTTTAACAATTAAGAAGAATAAAATTGAGTAAGATAGCTCAAAACAATGATAGATCCATATTTGGACCAAAAATGGTCGCCTCCAGCGGCCTAATGATGTGCCATGTTACATCCAGCCGCCATTTTGTTTCCAGCCTATTATTTAAGGCCATACAGGACACTTGTGTAGTTTTCAGTCATTACGTTAGTTCTTTTTAACCCCATTTGAGGGCACGCACCCTTTTAGGGGGAGTCATTATGTTAGTTCATTTGCCCATAAAAATATTGTAAAAATTTAACAAACTCTTATTTAGCCATAATTATCTCCAATTATGTAGACTCCCTACATACTCAAACTTCCTAAAAAATTCCAAGTTACATCCCCCATACACTACATAACTGTTGTATCCAACCAGCACATGGGGGTACGCCATGTTGCATCCAGCTATACAGTATAGAGGCCGACATTTTGTATCCAGTACAATATTAAGTCCAGTACAAAGATAGCCTATTATTTAAGCTCTTTGGGACCGTCTATGACACTGTTAGTTCATTTGCTCATAGAAATATTTTTAAAATTTAATAAAAAATAATTATCTAGATTTAAAAACTTAGATTTCCTAAAAAATTTCCTAGTTACATCCCACATAGTATATGCCCCTCTATCATAACAAAGAGTTCTTGGAATGACTACCAGCCCCATTACACACAATAATGTGCCTACTAACAATCGCATTAACCACAATGGTCTCTTAACCTTATTTTCCCTCTCTAAAAAAACGGTCCTTCGAGAATCATCCATGCATACATCTTATATGCAAAAATTTCAAAAAAAATAATAAAAAAGTCCCGAATCCAACTAGTAATTTGGCCCAGAGGGGGTATGGAGGAGAGGGGAGGAAAGGGGGAGGAGGGGGGAGGAAAATATTGCTTTCATATCAGGCATGCGAGATAAAGCTCCGGCAATAAAAGGAGCTTAGGAATTTTGTACTTCGCTGAATAATGAAGCATCCTACGAATGATAATCAGGGGGGGAGAGAGAGGGTATATGTATTTCCATGGAATTTTGGTTATGTGTTGTGCAGATGAATCAGACAATTTTTTGGGGGAACCTGGGTAGAGGCTAGAGTGGAAAAGTTAATTGCAGTGCGAGGTTCGTCGTTTAATCGGCACCTGTAATGAATAGAAATACGACCTAAGTACCAGTAGGAGCTGGTGTAAATTTTCGAGTACTTAGTGGTTATGACCTAGGGTGTCATAAGGTGACTTTATGTTTGAGGCTGGAAAATCCGGAGCTGAAACTGGACCTTGTCGGCAACAATTGAGGTCAAAACAATGGTAAGTACTGATCTGGAGCAAATATGGCAGCCTCCATGGATGTAACGGGCTATGGGGCTGTCATTTTGTATCCAGCCATATGGAGGCCGCCATGTTGTATCCCAGGTGTCTCAACCAGAAATTGTGATAAAAGGATATGTAAATGCATTTTAGTCATTAATTGATATAATTATTACTATTTGGGCGTTCCCTAACATATGTATATGATTTCAAGTGTTCATAAGCGTAAAAAGGTTGAGAAACACTATCCAGACACATGGAGGGCGCCATGTTGTATCCAACCCATTATTTCAGCTATTGACAGCCCTAAGGAGCCCATCATTGTGGTCGAGTGAATTCCTCTGTCGCACCTGCATGCAAATGAGCAATTATTGGGCCAACATGGGGTCTTCGTCACGAAAAAAAAAATCGGGGTAGGATCAAAAACCCGCGGGCAAATCCCGCGCACATTTGGCTATTAACAAGGTTAATCCGGTAGGCGAAAGAGGGGATTTTGGGAGCCGAACTCTGGCAGCTGTCAACCCCCCCCCCCCCCACCCGAGTAGTTTTTTATTGGTGGAGAATAGATGGGGTAGAGAGGGTAGGGTGTGTGGGAGAATCCATTGTATTGCCATTAAGGGACGGCTTCGTCATCTAACCAACACAATGTCCACTAGGGGCGCACCAGGGGGGAGGCGTGTTGCTGAAACACACGCCTTCAATGCGATTAAGCTAATATCCGATGGAATTTTATAGCAGGTGTGGAAGAGAGAGGGGGGATAATGTGAAGGGTTTAGCAGGTTGTGAACTCTTAGTTTTTAATAATATTTCACTAATGACAGGTTTCAGTAATTTTGTTGCATGATTAATGACAGTTTATTAAGCTTCCTAATTTTTTAAATCCGTTTTTGAATGTAATGAATCACATTCAATAGCAATAATAAATAGCTAATACTTCGATGAGTAGTAGACCGAATAATACCTGTACAAATAAATAAAGGCAACGCAGAGAAAATTAATAAAAATAGCAATTCAGATAAAATTTATTAAATAACCATCCATAAAAAACGAATAAAATAAACCATCCATAGAAAATGAATAAATATATAATAGAGTTGATATTAAACTTATATTAATAATAACTTAATAGTATTTAGTGTTGTGCCACCCCCACACTGTAACATTGTTGGTTTTGTTGCTTGTGTTAGTCAACCTCTGTGTAATTGTTGTTTCTGTACTCATCATAATAAATTGTGTTTATTATCAAATTTATCATACAGTTATGTCCAGTACATACTCTGTGAATTAACTCGTCCTAGCTGGATCTCTACTCTCTCATGCACTGCAAATTTTATGAACAACATACAAGCTAGAACTTTCTGTTCATGCACTGCATTTGCTGCATTTTCACATCTAATATCAACTAACTTTAGCAACAGTTGCATGTTGGCCAATTGAAGGAAAGGATGCCAACAGTTTCAGAAACATAAACAACGAAATATAAATTTGAAAAGTGTTCACATCTTTCTACTACTTCTATGCGCTATAGACTCTCACATTTTGAATAATCCTCATATCCTCCACATTCAGCAATACAGTGCAAGGTACTGTACATATTTCAAGTCGTAAGTTTTACCCCGTGTGAAAACATCCAGTCTCGTAACATAATACTGGAAATCTCATCGAATTATTGCAGCCCCAAGAAACTTTCCACCAACAACTTTGATCCCTTCTACTCAAATCACGTATTGTTATAGCGTTTAATAACTGCTACTTAGCTTGCATTAAGTGCCTGGCATGTCGGTTCAGAATTAACCAGTTTACTGAGCACTCACACTAAGTACTATTCTTAACCGATTTGTACATGCCCTATTTAACCAGCATCTTTAAGAGATTATCTGTCAGTTAACTGTTTCAATATTTTAAAAATTTTAAAATTTTTGTATATAGGTCTAGGGCACATACCATGCACATAGTGCGCCATTTTCCACTCCAAACTAAATAAACAAGTGCATTTGCATTGCGCCAACAAAGTACAGTACAATGCATAAATTTCTAGCCAAATGAATTAGTTAGGCCTCAAGAGAAGTCATATCACAAATGAGTACTGTGGCCTACATGCACTCACATGATGCGTATCTCAATTTCAGTTTGTAATACACTCGGGTACTCACTCGAAAAGCCTCTAGGCCTAGTTACACTTAGACACTTGCAAGACTGGCATATGTGGACTGTGTAATATTATATCTGAGTGCCTTAATGAACTACCATCCTTGTGCTGGATCACAGAGCCCGCATTATCTGGGGGGGGGGGGGTCACAGAACACGAATGTACGGCTTTTGGTTGCCTGTCATTTGGTGAGCGAATTTACTCAGCAACTAAAAGGCAGCATCCAAATGGCACGGCAGCCAATTGACCGGCACGGCAGCCAGTTGTCGGGATACCCAGAGAACATTATCTGATCGATTTTCTCCGATGTTAATGGCCAGTTTGTACTAACACAAATTCATTAAAATCCTTGATTACGTAACTATCTTCAACAATGTACTTTTCTTTTGTGAATTAGGATCAACGTTCCCTCTCCTCCTTCCCCCCATTTCCCCATTTCTTGTCTGACTCCGCCTCCAAGGAAATTCCATAATTGCAACTTTCCACTCTGATGCAGGTTTTCCCACGAGTTCTCTCCCCTCCTGATCCTTCCCCCAGTTTCCAAGCCAATGTGAAGTGGCAAGGGCTGACTCCCCACTTCCTCCCACTCCCTCTCTCCCTCCAATCCTATAAACCCCCACATTCCGTGACCCAACTTTCCATAGGAAAACCCTAGACAAAATTCTCGCGACTGTCAGCCCGATTCAACTTCCGACCTGTCAAATCACTATCAACCGACTATTTTTCCTCCCTCCCACTCTCTCAATTTGCATGGATGATGAACTACGATAGGCTGTAGGATGTACAGGGTGTGCTAGTGGATTGGATGGATCAAGATGAGTCGAAAATGTAGAGGGAAGAAATGATGAAAAAGCGACCGTTAGAGAGGTAGGCGCGTTGTTTAACTCGATCTAACCGTTATAACGGTCATAACGGTCGTACCGTGGCGTGGGTGTCAAATTACATTATGTTTGTATAATCCCGTGAGATGTCACATTGTATGATATATCGATATATCGAATCTGAAATATCTAATTGCATTCAATATATCGAATCTGAAATATCGAATTGTAAGTGATAAATCGAAACATCGAGATTGAAATATCAAATTGTACACAATATATCGATACATCGACAGTGTAACATTGAATCTTATGCAATATATCGACGCATCAAAATTTAAATATCGAGTTGTGTGCGATATAGCGATATGTCGATAGCGACGTATTGAATCCTATGGGATAAATCGAAACATCTGAACTGACACTGAACGGACAGTGAAATATTGAATCTTATGGAATATATCGATACATTCAAACGTAAAAATCGACTTCTATCGTTATGGCGATATATCGACAGTGATATCGAATTCTATGCGATAAATCGAACTAGAACTGAAATATCAAAGTGAATGCGATATATCAATACACCAAAATTGAAATCTTGAATAGTACAGTATGGTATGTATCGATACATCAAAACTGAAATCGAATGGAATGCGATATATTGATATATCGAATTGAAATAACCTATTGAACCTATGTAAAACATTGCTATTTACACTATTTCAATGTTCTGGTTCATATCCACAACTATGTCTATCACATTTCGGGACACAAGTGTCCACTATTTTGTCCTCCATTGTCCAGTCTAATCCACGTGTCGTCACACCCTGCCGATACACTATCATTATTTTAATCCCCCGCTGAAAATAATCCGGACGAGGGAGCCACCGTCCTGGGAATATAATCAACTGAACTTTCTGATCTAACAAAAAAATAGTTTCCCATGCGACTCACTATCCATGAATAGTTATTCTGAATAGAATCTCCAGGGCACATGATTGTTGAATAGGTGACGGGCTGGTACAACAAAAGACATGGCGGATGTAATCAACCTTGTAGCGTGATTCAGACGGCCGCTTTTTTTTTTTAAACGTTTGTTCTTATCAGTGTCCCCCCGTTGGGGTGAGGCCGATGCTGATCAATGGTACTCACCAGTACCCTTTTCATTGGGTTAAAGGAGCGTGAAATGGGCGGGATTTTCTGTCACTCGCACGCACGTCACTTTCACGCATATTTCTAGCAACTTTAAAAAATTTAAAGACAATATTCGCAAATCACGCGAGCGTGATTCGAGTAGACTTTTTTATTGCTAAGTAAATTCTAATTTGACAACAATAACAAAATGTTGTCAGCATGGGGTTATTACACCCACTCTGGTAATCAGGTAATCCTGGTAATCAAAAGTACGATATATAGTAGAAAGTGTCAAGATAATGATAACGTAATATGGGTAATCATAAGGCAATATACCTGTAGGTAATCATCAGGTAATATGGGTAATCATCAGGCAATCAGGGTAATCACGGATGTAATCTGGGTAATCATAACGTAATATTGAGGGGTTATCCGTTCTTCTAAAACGTATAAACCATGATTACCCTGATTATCTTACCTGATTACCTAGATTAACTGGGATTTCCTATATTACCTTATATATGACTATCCATATTACCTTATATGACTATCCATATTACCTTATATGGTTATCCATATTACCTTATATGATTATCCATATTACCTTATATGGTTATCAATATTACCTTGAGATTTTCTATTATTACAAACTTATGATACTAGGATTCTTACCAAACGAGGTGTACGTCAGATTATTTACCAGAGTGGGTAATATTAGTAATCATAGGTGTAATCTGGGTAATCATAGGTACTGTACACTTTTTAGGAGAGTGACAGACGGGTTACCCATTCTCATTTTCGGTGTCCAAGTAACCCAAGGACACCTGCCTTCCTACTTGACCTTGGCGGATAGAGTGTACCCGGAAAACCGAAAGTGGGTGGTCACCGGAAGTGCACCATAAAACCGATTTCAGTCATGATGAATCCGGATCCGAAAACCTTTAGTCGCTATCTCATATTGATTAGGCCCTGATGCCTGTCCACGGACGGACGGACGGACGTAGTCGTTCTATTTTCGATGAGAAAATGTTTAACAACAAATCCGACGCGTATATTCGGACATAAAAAATTCAAGTCATACCCACAGATTTAATTATCGTGCTCGTTGTTGACAGATTTTCCTAATTTGCCAACCCGCAAAGTGGGAGGAGGGGAGGTCACTAATGGCTGCTTGACATATTTGATCCTCATTTAACTTTATTGATCCCTAGAATCAACCTCCTCCTCTCTCTAACCAGCAAAAAAAATGGAGGACGTTCGTTAATTTGATCGCCATTGGCTACTAATGACTCTAACGCCCGAAGTAATTAAGTGCTTGTGTACAAGTAGGCAAACAGGCGGACCGAGGGGGGGTTTTATATGTACTCTAGTTTTAAGCAGGTTCTAGCAGCATAATGTTTTTGATCCTACAATGATCAAGGATATGTTGATCTGGATCAATTTGAGGATCAAATTAATTGTGAAGTGATCTGCATGATGATCAAAGCAAATTGTCAAAAGAATTAAAGTGTCAGATCAAATGGGTTGATATTGATCGATTGGCCATTTTTTGGAGAAACTTTGACCCGAGGTCAATGGTCATATTCATGACTCCTTCATATTTAACCTGAATTTTCAACCTTTCACATTATATTTATTTATTTATTTATACCCCATTGGGAGAATCGGCGCTCGATTAGGGGAGTGGAGTACCACCATTGGATGGAGCCCAGGATGAGGCAGGAAGGAGGCGGCTAGGCTGTGGCCTACGTATTATACGGAAGCGACCCCGGAAGTATCCTGTGGGGACCGTGGCAAACCACAGAAAACCGCAGGGTTGCCGGCTCCACGACTCGAACCCAGGACCTCCCGAATAGCAGTCGGGCTCCTTGACCACCACACCAACTTGCTTCGGTTCAACCTAAGGAACTGCCAGGTAGAAATTGGCGTAACCTTCATCCGCGGTCAAAGGTCATAAACGACCTTTTGACCTGAGGCCAAAAGGCAAATAACGACCCCTGGTTAATTCAAGGATATAAAACCATTCGCGCTTGATCTTCCAATTTTCCAGTTTGCAGTTGACATCATAACCCTAGGTCAAAGGTCATACACCTGATTCCTTAACCCGAGGTCAAGTTCAGAGCCATTGTTATTTCAACTGGTTTTCAATCTTCTGAAGCTGACGACAGCCATCTTCACCCGAGATCAAAGGTCATACATACACCTCTTTCACACGGGGCCAAATGTCAAATCCGTAACCACTGGTTATTTCAAATGGTTTTCAATCTGTCGCTTACTTCCAAACTCCCAGTTATAAGTTCGACGATATCTTGACCCTAGGTCAAAAACCATACGCATGATTCCATAACCCGGGGTCAAAGGTCAGATCCACAGGTTATTTCAATTAGTTTTCATTCGTTCGAACTACCAGTTTGAAGGTAACGACATCTTTACTCCGAAGTAAAATGTCATACACACACACGACCCATTGACCCGAGGTCAAAGGTGATGTAATTACTCCCTTGGCAATTTGAACTGGTTATCAACCTTTCGCGCTTAAACTTCCATACTGCCAGTGTGAAGTTAACATCTTAACCCGAAGTCAAAGGTCATACACATGAACCATTGACCCGAGGTCAAAGGTCATATACTTGCTATTTGAACTGGTTTTCATCTCCGCGCTTAGACTTCCAAACTGCTAGTTTGAAGTTGACATCTTAACCCGAGGTCAAAGGTCAGCTACATAATCACTGGTCATTTCACCTAGTTTTCAACCTTTCGAGCTTAAACTACCAACCTTCCAGCAAAAAGTTTAAGTACCTGGGTCAAAGGTCATATGATACGAGCGGAGGTAATAAAACCAAAAACTTTAGTTTAGCTTCAACCTGCCCGTTAAAATTTTGACGAAAGTGGTCGATTCTAATAGAAAAAGGGATATGTGGCATATTCCAATTTCGCCCATACATATTGCATGGGTTCCTACACCAGAAAGTCGATACACTCTCGGTGATGCGTGACCTGTACCGGCGACGCTAGAATATTTTAAATATATAATTCTACTGAATCCTATTACTGCAACGTAAACCTATACAGTACTGTTTGAAAGTCAAAAACTTGAAGTAATACTACAAAGATCTGACAATCCCTGCTCACGGCTCTCTAATTAACTCCCACTTTCATTTGTGCCTCTGTCTGCGCNCCCCCCCCCCCCCCCCCGTCTCCGGTACAGGTACCGACTCTAATAACTGTCGTCTTTAGGACTGACGTTTTGTCCTGCAGGGCTATGATTTACTAGAGTATATGCGACTTCTGCGAAAATAATGCAGATGCTAGTATTATAATTTATTTTAGCAGCTATTATTAGTTGGTTTTGAAGATGCTAATATTATCATTTATTTTATCAGCTATTATTAGTTGGTTTTGTAACTCTCACTAGTTGTTTTACCAGTAGAAGTCATTGTTAGTTGTTTTAGTAAATTTTATTAGTTGCTAAGATGCTATAGGATTATTTATTCCAGAAGCTATTATTAGTTTGTTTTGAGCTCTCATTAGTTGTTTTACCGGTAGTAGTCATTGTTAGTTGTTTTAGTAGATATTACTTGTTTGAGCTATTTAGCAGATGGTAGTGTTATTATTTATTTCACCAGTAGGCTATTATTATACAGGGTGGTCCATGTTCAAGTGTCGTTTTATAACGGCGATTAATAGCAGTGATTTTGCGATGACGTAGCAGCGACGCGTAAAATGTCCCACTTCGGCGCAATCGAAGTGGACAATTTTACACGTCGCTGCTACGTCATCGTTAAGCGCTTCTATTAGTCGCCGTTATAAGACGACACTTGAACTTGGACCACCCTGTATATTTTAGCAGCTATTATTATATATTTTACCAGTATTATTATATATTTTAGCAGCTATTATTATATATTTTAGCAGCTATTATTATTTATTTCACCAGTATTATTATATATTTTAGCAGCTATTATTAATTTTAGCCGCTATTATTAATTTTAGCAGCTATTATTATTTTTCTTAGCAGCTATGATTAGTTTGTTTTGTAGCTCTTATTAGTTGATTTAGTAGCTCTCATTAGTTGATTTAGTAGCTATTGTTAATTGTTTTAGTAGCTATTGTTAATTGTTTTAGTAGCTATTGTTAATTGCTTTAGTAGCTCTTATTATTTGTTTAGTAGCTATATGATTGGTTTCAGTAGTTATTATAATTGGGGTTCAAAATGACGATGATATTGTCATCATTCGTTCCAGAGACAACTTCCGGCTAAACTTCCGGCCTCGCGCTGTGCCCTGCACCTCCCTTCCTGATTGGTCCCTCCCAAACTTATTGTCCTGTACACTACACCTGCTGGCCTCAGTTTAGAAAACCGTGTCGTAAACTCGGTCCTGGTGAATGACTAACCCGGTCCTTTTCCCTTCCACCCACCCAGCCGGAGTAGTAGGGACGCTGGCATCGGGTTGGCGTCGCCAGCGCCGAATCCGCCCCCCCCCTCCCCTCTGTTCCGCCTTCCCTCCCCTCCCCCCTCTCCCCACCAGTTCGGGTTTGGCGGGCAGAGCGACCACTTCTGCCTGTCCTCAGCTCTTAGTGTGAACTTCGTAGTTGACCTTGAGCTGACCAATCGGGAAGAAATTGGGTGTCGAGAGTGTGACTGGGATCAAGTGTTTGTGATGGAGACCGGTGATTGACCCCCCTCTTATTATTTTTTTGGGTGGTCATTTGGTGACCTGTGACCTGGGTCAGTGGTACGATGCGACAGTGGTGCGTGAGTGTTCTGCTGGCTCTCTGGTGCTGGATCCTCCTCGGTTGCACCCAAGGATGGGCAGGTAGGAACATTGTTAGGGGACATTGTTGCACATATTGTTAAAAGTTCGTCAAACTTGTGGTTACATTTTTAAAATATCGTAATTTAATGTATAAAATTTAAATAAAGTTAATATATCGCGATTTTTCAAAACTTTCGCTTCTTTTGGCCGAAGTTCACACTGCAGCTTCTTTTAGCTTCAGAAGCGCATTAGCTTCGAAATAAGCTTGTTAAAAACCGTTAAGAACTTCTAAAGCTTGCTACGGTTAGCTAAAATCCGAAAAAAAGCGTATCAAATTTCCAAAACGGCGGCTTTTTTTCTAACGGCTATTTTGTGTAGGCTTCAGAAGCTTTATCTAATAAATATTGCTATAAAACAAAGCTTTTTTTAACCGTTAAGAGCTATTCTAAAGCTTCATTATTTATTAGATAAAGCTTCTGAAGCTGACACAAAATAGCTGTTAGAAAAAAGCTACAGTTTTGAAAATTAGATAAGCTTTTTTGGATTTTCGCTAACCCTAGCAAGCTTTAGAAGCTTATGGTTAAAAAAGCTTGCTACAGTGATCAAAATCAGAAAAAAGCGCCTAATTTTCAAAACGGCGGTTTTTTGCAACGGCTATTTTGTGTAAGCTTCAGAAGCTTTATCTAATAAATGATGCAATAAAACGGAGCTTTTAAACCTCCTTAAGATAAAAGAAGTGGCTGTATGAATAAGAGCTTCTAAAGCTTTGCGAAAAAAATCGCACGATCATTCACTTTTTCTGATTTATTCAGACGACCTTTTTAACGCTAAAAATAACAGTGTGAACGGACCTTAAATAACGGAATAGGCGCGATTTTTTCACGTTTGCGTTTTTTTCACGCTTTTTTTTTCTTTGAGGTAGTCCGTGCTACATATTGACGACTGTTGTATTAATGAAGGACGCAAAGTAACGATCAAACGATTTCTGTCGGGTTGGCGAATCCAACGGAATATGAGATTACCGGCACGAACAAGCGATAGCGAGAAAACACGTTCGTGCAAACCAATCTTGGCATTTACGGCATTGTTACAAAACAGGAATTGCAATAGCAAAAATTTCTGCGATTTTTTATCTCGCGCTTTTCTTAAGCGAATTGAAATTTTGGAGCGATTTTTTGAAAAAATCTACGGTATTGTCACAAAACAGGAATTGCAATAGCAAAATTTTCGGAGATTTTTTTCTCACGTTAAAGCAAGTTGAAATTACGTCACGATATTTTGAAAAAAGAATCGCTCAACATATCCGCTTTTTTCGCATTCACAAAATCGCACGCTGGCGTATAAAGAAGCGGATGTGTGAACAGCGATTTTTATGATTCGCTGCGTTTTTCGCTAACGAAGCAAAAATTTTCAGCCAATTGTTTTTCCACGCTTGTATAATCAATTTTTACGCCTAATTTCCGCGATTTTCGTCAAACGGGGTTAAAATATTCCACCTAAATTTTCAAGCGCGTTTGTCACGCACTTGCTTTTTCGCTAACGAACCGGCGACGCATTTGTCTGAAAAATCTTAAAAGTGCGAGGTTGTATACAAAAAAGCGTGTAATTTCATTTTCCGCTGATTCTCACGCACTGTACATTCGTAACAACGAAAGTAGTTGTCGCTTGAAATGTTGAAAAATTACTCCGCGATTTTTGACCAAAAAGTGAGCAAGCGTTTTGGAAAAATGGAAAATCGCTTTGGTGTCAAAAATCGCCGATACGTAGCGGTTTTGATCACAACTCGCTACTTATTAGCGTTTTTTGACACCAAACGATTTTTCTTTATTTTTTTTCAAAACACTTGGTCACTCTTCAGAAGTTTTGGCCATCCGTTAACAATAACCACTGAGCGGGGTCGCATATTCAAAAGCGTGCACGCTAACTTGTAGCGAGAAACGCACATTCGCTAGCTCATAAGCGAAAACTCGCTTTCTTCATTTAAGCGAATATGACAACCAAATTCCAGGATTTGTTTTAGTAGCCAGCGAGTAGCAAAATCGCGAGCGATTTTCTTCAAAAGCGATTTATGATAGCGGCTTAATTCCACGCCGGATGAGACGAATCATTATCGCAATCAAGCCCTTTCAACGAGGTATCAATCAATTCGAACGCTGATTAAAGCCCGCCCTACACCTGCAAATGTTTGTGTTAATACAAACTCCCCGTGTAATTATTGTCGACGTCAATGTCCGAAGCATTGTTGTCAATCCAACAATGGATTCACACACATGTTTCAAGCGAGCGTAGCGTGCGTCTGTGAATAGTTTAGGGTCACTCTCTGCGCACAGTTATGTTCTATTGTTACACCCTATTGTTACACAGTAGCTAGAAATATTCCCACCTTTGTGACATCACCGGGGGTGTGTTCAATTTGCTTTTGAAAAGTGACCGTGTCCCTTTTCAGGCGAGAAGACGAAGGTCATATGGCGAGGTAAGGACTGGTCAGTCCTGTATCTCTTCTTTTCTACTCTTCTCATTCTCCTCTGTACCCACTTCCGCTTCCGGTATTTTGGGTGACGCATGCCATGGGGTTTGTTCACATTTGTTCAGCACCGCTTAATAGCGATTGTTGCGGACAAATTTTGAGGGATGTCATATTGGCGCCCAACGTGAGGGTGAATGTGGCGCCCAACGTGGGGGTGAATGTGGCGCCCAAAGTGGGGGTGAATGTGGCGCCCAACGTGGGGGTGAATGTGGCGCCCAGCGTGGTGGTGACTATGGAACAAACCGCTTGAAGATTGTCCGCAACATTATTGATAAAGGTTCGTTCATATTGTCGCGATTTAGTGCACAGAGTCTTCTGAAGTGAGATATTAGTGATTTTGTGGCCGAGAAAAATCGCTACGATTTTTTAAAACTACTTATATCAGTATTCAGGAGCGTTTGTGATTATGGGCGCCATTTTCGCATATAGCGATTTCACATGAACGATTTTTATAGCGACTTCGTGCCCATATTGAGATATGTGTCTCTAGCATAGCGATTTCATGGCAGCGATTTTTCGGATATAGAAATTTCGTCACCAAAAGGACATGAGCGATTGCTTGAGACGGTTTAATATTGTGATTTTATACAACTGACTAGCGATTTCGTATCGGCGATTTTTCTCTGCCATATACTAGTGACTGTTGCGGCAAACTTTGAGGGAAGTTAAGGTGGCGCTCAACCTGGCGGTGAGCATGGGATAAACTGATTGAATATTGTCTGCAACATTATTGTGGAGAGTACGACGTGCACAGATTCTTATGAAGTAATATACGAGCGATTTGGTGACCGAAAAAAATTGGTGCAATTTCTTAAATGAACTTATTGCTGTCTTCAAGCAGCGTTTACAATTACGTGTACCATTTTTGAAATTTATGAAGCTCCAAATAGCGATTTCATGCGATAGTTTTCTCTGCTAGAGCGATTTTGCGCCCATAGTAAGATGTGTGACTTTGTCACGCTCAACAGTAATGCGATTTTATAATCTGATATGAGACTAGCGATGTCCTGTCAGCGATTTTTCTCTAGCGATATTTCACGCACCCAGCAATTTCTAACAGACCTGCGATTTTTCACGGCTAGTTGTCGCCACAACTTAACTTCAAACCACTTCATGACGTCACCTATTAACATCCCTATTTTTAAAAAATAGCAAACTCCAAGCGAGTTTTGACACGCTCTTACTCCACCCGACTTTATCGCCCCCAGACGTCCCATAATTAAATTAAAATTTCCACCTGGTCCCCCAAATGAGAGTTAACATCACGTCTAAACCTCTCTGAATTGGGTTCTAATTGAAGTCACAAGTCGGACTTAGCAACAATGCTTCTCTCCCCTGCCAAATAATATGGTGGTTGAGTTGGTAGAGTTGTCGCCTAGAGACCACAGGGTCGTAGGTTCGAGCCCGGTCGCGGACTCTTTTTTTTTTTAGAGTCCGTTACCGGGTTCGAACCTCCGACCCTATGGGGGCAGTGCTACCAACTGATCCACCCGATATCCGCTTAAATTGATGTATTCAAAACACCCCCATTTTCAGGGTATGAGATATGTGATGCCATTACTAGGGTGCATTGATATCGCTATGCCTTGGTTTTAACTGTTATTCCAGCACGTCACGCACCATACTTTCTTTTGTTAGTAGCGTGCACGCGCTTTTCATTCTGACTACTACCCTGTGATTAATGATTAGAACCAACTCCCCTCTCGCTACAATTTTTTTTATAGTCGCCGTAACACTAGCGATAGACTATTCCGGTGGAAATCTGGCAACGTGTTGAAAACTGTGTCAACAATGGTCATCTGAATTCTGAATTGATAATTTCTGAAACAGCGGGGCGTGTTCCGGTGGGAAAAGCGAGAATTTTTTTGTCGCTAAAAATTGATGTGCAAAGGCTTGTTACGTGTTTGGAGCGAAAGTGGGTTACTAGAACGGCTGATTACAATCTAGGTCGGGAGGATGCTGTTCATAGATGCCAAGAAATATTTTGACGAAAATATTTCAATATTACAATCAAAATCCACATATTTCAATGGAAAATAATTATATACACACTTTAGAAGTGTTCAAGTGAAAAACGACACATTTCAGTGAAAAATTGGAATATTCAAGTGAGATATCAAAATTTTTCAGTGAAAAATGAAAATTGATGCGTTCGTGAAACAGACAAATATTTCTGTTATTTCAGGGAAAATAATAATATTTCAGTGGAAAAGAAAATATTGTTATGAAAATTTTGAAAATTGAAGAGAAAATGCAATAAAGTACGAATATTTCAAGATAAAATAATTAAACACTTCAAAAGTGCCCGTATTTCAGTGGAAAATAATGATAGTGAAAAATGGCATGTGCCAACGAAAAATTGAAATTTTCCATCTATTCCAGAAGATAATAATATTTCACTGGAAAATACAATATTGATATGAAAAATAAAATGTGTAAGAGCAAAGTGTAATATTCAAGAGAAAAATGAAATATTGAAATAAAAAAAACATTCCAGAATTATAAACATAAGATTTCAATTAAAACTGCAGCGTTTTAATGAAAAATGAATTCGTCATGCTTTTAAATTCCATTCTCCGAACTTCATCCAAACATGCCGACTACATAATGACATCGACAATATAATTTAACGTAACATTTGATCTAGACTGAACGTAACGTAAAACTACTGAACCTAGATCAATAGCTCAGCATTTAATCTTTCAGTTCATAGAAAGAAAAGAAAAAGAAAAAAAAGTTCACACCTCGTCCACTTTCGCCCCAAATGAAATCAATAAGTCTCTTCGCCAAGCCCATTCGGAGCCAATCCCCTTTCAATATT
This sequence comes from Catajapyx aquilonaris, assembly GCA_000934665.2. NCBI lineage: Eukaryota > Metazoa > Arthropoda > Diplura > Dicellurata > Japygidae > Catajapyx > Catajapyx aquilonaris. The sequence goes on along the minus strand of JYFJ02001975.1, from coordinate 36,619 downwards.
CATTACTAAGGCACGTTACTACGTACCTATCGCACTGATACTAGGTTGGGCACAAGTCAGATTCTAAATTATTCAACCCCCAAATTCGAAGGCTCACGTCCAAATTATTGGCGAAGGTGCTCAGACAACTAAAGATTCCATTGATAAAAAAAAAATATTTCAAGGAAAGCATTCTAGTGAAAATAAATTTGGAAGCTCTACCTGCAGCAGTAAGATGTATGGCGAATTTAAAAATAGTAACAAGAAGAACTGGAAAAATTCGGGTGATATGACATACTGTACTATGGTTTTACTTAGTAGCTTACATTCAAATTAGGGCTGTGTTTTTTATTGAAACTCTGTATTTTTCCATTCCAATGTGTTTTCCATTTAAATACGGCTTTTCCATTCAAATGCATGTTTTCTATTGAAATACTATATTTTCAAAAAAAATATTTTATTTCTACCTGCTGTAGAATGTTTTGTTTTCAATTGAATATTTTATTTTTTCGCTTAAATATTAGTCTACACTTGTTTGTGAATATTTCATTTTTCACTTGAATATTAACTTTTATTTATAAAATGAAAATATTATCTTAAGAAATAGAAATACTTCAATGAAATTTAAAATGTTTCAATGAAACTAACAATTCATTGAAAATACTATATTTCAATGAAACTACAGTAACAATTCATTCAAAATACTATATTTCAATGGAAAATACCACATTTCAATGGAAAATACCATATTTCAATGGAAAATACCATTTTTGAATGAAAAGACGATAATTCTACGACAAATACATTTTTGAATGAAAATACGATATTGCAATGTGAAATACGACCTTTCAATGAAAAATATAATATTTCAATGAAAATACGATATTCCAACGACGAATATAATTTTTCAATGGAAAATACGATATTGCAATGGAAAATACGATCTTTAAATGACACATTACGACGATATTCTAAGGACAAAATAATGCGATATTTTCAATGAAAAATTCAAAAATTCAATGAAAATGGTGCGAATCTTTTCTTGTATTCATAACAATCGATCATCCTGCAGAAAACCCCGGACTTAGCTGTATGATAGTGTATACTCCAGTTTCCTATTCCAAAATCCTTCTCTCTATTTGCCTCCGTCTCTATCCTCTTTGGCAATCCAAAGGCGAGATTCCACTCGCCGATTCTCCTACCGACTCTCCCTAGAAACCGTTATTGCATTACAGCCCGCACATCTGGGAAAGTGCACTGAACACCCGAAAGATTTCATTGTCCTCTAGATCTTTCCAACGCTAGTCCTCCAATCCCCTTTTTCCACACTATCGACACGGTTCGCTGGAAATTGAACTCAGACAACGATGGTACTGGAAATGTGTGCTTTGACAGACCCCTCTGATAGCTATTCCAATTTTATATCAGTTATAACTAGCAAGTAACCGTTATAACGGTGAGTATGTGACAAAAAGTGAAAGTTTTGGGAGTTGAACTTTTCGATTGATCTATGGATAAATGGGAGCCCGTTTCCTTCCGAGCTGGGGATGAGTGATGTGTAACTGCCAGTCGACCAGAATTTTCGTGTTGGAAATCCTCGAGAGCTTTTGTTCTGATGGGTATCGTACGAGCGGGTGTTATGAAGACAAATGGCGAGCAGAGCGAGCCCGAATTTATTTTAAGGCGTAATTGGTGCCCTTATAGCTGTTACGCTGATTTAAATAAATAAATTTCATGTATACGTCTACTCCACTAACCGAGGCGTGATTGGTCACCTCAGATGATTGATTCACTGCTTTATGAGTATTTTTCCCCCGAAAGTGATGGCTGCTGGCCGGTCACTTCAAAAGCCATTTGGATGAACCATCAAACTTCATTCCAAATCTGAAGAAAAAGCCTGAAGAAAGGAAGCCTTAAGTATTGATGGATGGCATGTTTGAAATATCCAAGACTGATGGATCATATCATCGTAGAAAGGAACACTTTGTGGGCAATAACCTTATTTTTCAGAGGAAAAATGGGTGGGTCAAACAATTGCCATTTTGGAATTTTTTTATCCTGTACTATTGAACTATTGATATACATGGTGTTAATCCTAAGCGTGTCACCAGAAAAGGTGGTGGTAGAGGGCGCAGGTGTGAGCATTTTTCCATAAGGAACTAGGGGTCGGAAACGCACCCTCACCGAGTCACTCCGCCGCATGCCGCACGTCTCTGCCTGCTGCACACTTGAAAGGGGAGTAACTCGGTGAGGGTGCGTTTCCGACCCCTAGTTCCTTATGCAAAAATGCTCACACCTGCGCCCTCTACCACCACCTTTTCTGGTGACACGCTTAGGATTAACACCCTCTGTTTTCCACAAGTATACTATCGCATCAATGTGTCTTATCAATTTTAACTATTTAACACGTCAAATCGGCATAAATTTCACGCATAAGTCAACTCCGCTAACTCAGGCATGATGGCCACCTCATATGAGACCTATCGGTGCCCGGAATACATACCGTAATTATCCACAAGTATACTATCGTATCAATGTGTATTAACACGTCCAATCAGCATACTTTCCACGCATTTGTCGACTGCACTTACCCAGGTGTGATGGCCATCTCAGATGAGGCTCTAACGGTGCCCGGAACATAATACAACAGCACGCCCGAGCAAGTTATCTGCTTGTAAACAAATAATGAAATAAATAAGTAAAACAGCTCTAAAGCACCTCAGGCCACATCTCCATCCCATGAAATCATAGATTGATGAGCTAACTCTCGCGAGATTCAAGAATCCGCAAATTGGGTTAACTCAAAGCGAATCTTAGCGTAAACAACAATTGTGCAGCTCTAATTAAACTTCCCAAGAGACTGTAGAAAATGCTTCTATAGTTGTTTATATTTTGTGAGTAGAGGCCAATGGGACCCCTCCCCTGGAATGTACCACGGAGGGAAAACTCATTAATTCCAAGCCTGAATATTTGAAGGACCCGGGTAATTTGAAATGCGCCTGGATATTCACTGAGGTGTAGAGTTACCCGAAATGTAACCGTCACTCGGTTACACGCGGAAAAACAATGCGTGGAGCCAGAGGGAGCCCTCACACTCTGCATTATTCAGCTTTACTAGTGCCGGTTGGCGAGTAATTGTGCTTGTTAGTTAGATATACGTTATGACTAGAGGGAGCCACCAGCTGTTAGAATTTCAAAATAAGGTTTATAGAATGGCTTTGTCTGTCAGCCCGTCTGTAGACAGGTAACAGGGCATAAACAGCAAGAGATAGCGACAAACGGTTTTCAGATTTGGATTTAGTGAACCCTAAATATGTTTAATGGTCAACGTTCGGTGACCGGCCACTTTCGGTTGTCCGGGTTTACTCTAACTGCCAAGGTCAAATTTGCAGTCGAGGTGTACTTAGCCAATGGGAAATAAATTCGCAGCCTCATTCCCCGCTCCTCAATGAGTAAAAGTCTACAAGAATCACGCCATTGTTTCTCTACACAGTTGAATCCTAAGGGACCTCTGAAATCAGTATGTTATAACCAAGGTATGTTATACCCGAATACACAATTGCCGGTACTGTCTTTGTGAGTCTGTTATAACCGCAAGTCTGCTACAGCCGAGGCTGTTATATCCGGATTCAAGTGTATAAACAAGATTGACAAATCACACGAGCGTGATTATAGTATACTTTTTCTCATTTGGCACCCACATATGAGGCTGACAAACCCGATACGATACGACACGATGCGATGCGGTTCAAATTGGACAACAATTGTCAAAGAACCCAATTTAAACGGCTGACTGTAATTTGCCCTTGACGGATAGAGTGCAACAGGAAAACCAAAAGTGGCCGTTACCGTAAGTTGACATTGGAATACCTTGAGGGTCCGCAGAATTCGAATCTGAAAACCGTTTGTCGCTATCTCTTCCTGTTGAGGCCCCTATACTGTTCACAGACAGACAGCCTTTCGTTAAGACTTTTTCTATGAGAAAAAGTTTGTTTGTTTGTCCATGGTAACCGATTGTTGACCCGCATTGTTGCTCCCACTCCATTCCCCGATAATACACCGAATCCGGTCCATCTTCGATCCAACCGTGGACAAAAGGTCCTTTGTTGTTCCCGGAAATGAAATTGTTTTCTGTAACGGCCACTTTTAACCGTCTCCGAATAGCTCGACTAACCCCCCCTCCAGGACCATTAATGAAACTCTTCCACCAACCCCCTCTGTTGGACCAAAAAAGGAAGTAGCCACCCCCCCCTCCTAGGGAGGAAGCCCATAAAAGTGAGACTGTCAGTAATGTATCATCTCCTTTTGTGCTCTGGTATTGGACGCCCATCTTTCCCATTCTTGGAGCCACCTCCAGCCCCCCCTCAATTCTTTCTTAGGGGGGAGGGGGGCCAGACCATTACATCTGAGGGGCTTCTTCCAAGGTGCGTCCATTCCGGCGGCCATTTTAAGACAGCACAATATGAGGAGAGGGGGTCCCTTTTGTCCAGAGTGCCAAATGCAAAAGGTGGCCAGCAGTTGGGAACGGACTTTATGGGCCGTGGAAAGAACCCTAGTGCTGACACGAGTTGGGTTGGAATCAATATGGCGAACATAGGGTACGGACATAACCAGAACAGAGGGGTTACTCACTCTTCTCAAAAGTGTATACCATGATTACGCTTGATTACCTCATGATTACCCATATGATTACTCAAATTACACATATGATTACTTAAATTACACATACGTATGATTACTCAAATTACACATACGTATGATTACTCAAATTACACATACGTATGATTACTCAAATTACACATATGATTACCTAGATTACCAAATGATTATCACTATTACCTTATGATTATCAATATTACCTTATGATTATCAATATTACCTTATAATTATCAGTATTACCTTAAGATTACCCATATTACCTCATTGTTACTCATATTACCTTATGAATACACTAGATTGTCTCATGAGCACCCAGATTACACATATCATTACCCTTTACCCAGATTACTTCATGATTACCCTTTACCCAGATTACTTCATGATTACCCATATTACCTTATAGTCTCCCAGATTACGTCAGAATTATCCAGTTTACGTTATGATTGCCCAGATTACTTTATGATTACACATGTTACCTTTAGATTTCCTACTATTCCATACTTAAGATTACCACGAGTACCATATGAAAATTATAAGGCTATATAAGAAACATTACATCATAAATAGTTTAAAAGTGCAACCCACTCCGGATCACCCATTGCAATAACTAAGTGCGATACGAAGCTTTGAAGCAGATTTATGAAAATTTATAAAGTAATACCGTATTTAAAATAATTTAAATCTAATTACATCAGATTACCTGAGTTGGTAACCCGCCCTTGGTCAGAACTTAATTTGACTTAAAATGATTTTAAATATTATTAATTAATTTTCATAAATATGCGTGAGAGTTACTTATCGCACTCAGTTATTGCGGTGGATGATCCGGAGTGGGTTGCACTTTTTGACTATTTCTGTAGTAATGTTTCTTATAGCCTTCCGCTAGAAATCGAAACACTCTCCCGGACTTTTTCGGACGACTTCCGGACAGCATCCGACTTGGACGAGTGATAAGTTGGACACGTCTAAAGGGAAACATGACAACCTTTCCGGTTCCTCACTTCCTCTCGTCAGATGGCCCTGTCGACAACTTTTCAACTGACAAGGCTCTTAGCAGCAAGGGGGTTACCCACTCTGGTAATGATGTACACTTCATTTGGCAATCCTGGTACGGTAATCATAAGTATGTAATAGCAGGAAATCTCAAGGTAATCATAAGGTAATATAGGTAATCACTGGTACCAGTAATATGGGTAATCACTGGTACCAGTAATATGTGTAATTTATATTATAAGGTAATATGGGTAATTATAAGGTAATATTATAAGGTAATATGGGTAATTATAAGGTAATATTATAAGGTAATATGGGTAATTATAAGGTAATATTATAAGGTAATATGGGTAATTATAAGGTAATATTATAAGGTAATATGGGTAATTATAAGGTAATATTATAAGGTAATATGGGTAATTATAAGGTAATATTATAAGGTAATATTATAAGGTAATATTATAAGGTAATATTATAAGGTAATATTATAAGGTAATATTATAAGGTAATATTATAAGGTAATATCATAAGGTAATATCATAAGGTAATATGGGTAATTATAAGGTAATATTATAAGGTAATCATAGCGTACAATTTTTGAGAGTGGGTAACCCGCTCTGTTACCACAGATAAATCTGTAAAACCTCAAATAATTTCGAATTAAATCTGTTAAATTTAATTCACTTTAAGTTGAACATGGATCAAATTCATATGGTTAAACACTCCTTTTTGAGAAATCCGAGTAATTTCCGCCATTTTTAGTCCACAATGTTTTACTCTTTTTTTATATTTTGAAAAGCTCGGACCTCTCGCTGAGTGGACTCGACCTGTGTAATTGACGCTTATGTGACAGACGACAGTGCTGGATGACAATTGTGGCGCCCGCTGCAGATTCCTCGAATGACACTCTCGGGGAATCCTGTTGCTGTAGTAAGCATACTGACAAAACCGCTGAATGTCACTGGCGTAGTTTGGCTCGAGAGGTTTTTTGATGTGAAAAAGTGGTCAGTTGATGAGCAGTACATGAACAAAGGGAATACCTTTAAAACCGATCTTATCAAGATCATATAAATATATTTTGATCACATACATTACCACATCAATATCAAATAATTATTTGATCACCTACTTTACCACATTTTCACCCTACAACAATGCACCTAAAATTAAGCCCAGTTTTCCACCAATTTTACCTAACTGATATGGGCCCAAAAACCAATACCAGCGACCCCTATATTTTGTAACAACACCATTGTTCGTGAGACCCAAAATCAGCAGGGTATACACGTGTCAATTAATTGGTCGTAAATTAATGTTTCGATTTACAACTAACCATTTGTTTCTCACCTCTTTGTACTAAAGATAACTATGGCTAACATGGCACGAAGTATCACGGTCAGGAAATTGCCCTCTAAGTGTAAGGTACGGGCCGGTACCGAACCCATCCGGAGTTCCGTACTCTACACACCACCCTTCCGGCCCCATTTCCGGTCAAGCTTTGGACAATTTATTCCGGGAGGATGAAGCTCTCAAAAACCTGGCCATGCCACTCCAATGCTCTTAATTCAAACAGGGATGGATCGCGTGACAATAAAAGTTTCATGACCTGAACCTAGCTGTCACAGTCGATGGTTTGAAAGTGGATCCAAAATGGAGGCTCCCATAGTAACCGCAGCAGCGTTCAAATATATTGGATTAAAAATGGCGGCGTACATGTCACATATCCAACCCTACTTACTAGCATGCATTTTGAATTGTTATAAGCCTCGCACTGTGCTGGGTCGAACCAATAAATATGATGGATGTCGCCATGTTTGGTCCAAACCTGCCATAATTTTAGACCCGATTTAATAACTACCACGCTGCCAACTTGGTAGCCTCACTACACTCAAGAGGACACAACAACCATTGTTTGCAGTTCCATAAGTGAAACCGCTACACAAGTACGGACCTCTTGAATACATCTCTGAGCCTGCACTCTTATTGGCCAACTCGCTCTCTCCTATTCAACCAGGCCAGAATATTGTTGACGTCTGTAATGTATATTATTCACGCGAACCCCTCCAGCATGTAAATCACTCCGAGTACAACAATTTAGGGCTTGTTGAGATATTCCACAAACTGGCCTCGGGCCTACACCCGGTTCTTGCACAAGATGAATATGAAACCTGAAACTGTGTGTACAAGGAATAAATTAATGCTTTCATTGTTAGTGTCCGAGAATAAATAATTGAAATAGTAGGCTACACATAAAGTAGTAATGTTGATTAAATTTCGTCTTAATGTATTAATTTTAATAATTTATGATATAGTAGTTTAAAGCAATTAGATTAAAACGTTAGTTTAAGGCATCAGTTTAAAACGTTGGTTTAAGGCATCAGTTTAAAACGTTGGTTTAAGGCATTAGTTTAAAACGTTAGTTTAAAATATTAGTTTAAATATTGTTAGTTCAACAATTTGATATTAATTTTAAAATGTTATTTTAAAATATTAGTTTCAAAAATTTCAATATTATATTAGTTCAGAATGTCGTATTGTTCAAAGTGTTAGATTAGTTAAAATAATATAGTATTGTTCAACATGTTATATTAGTTAAAATAATATAGTATTGTTCAACATGTTATTTTAGTTAAAATAATATAGTATTGTTCAACATGTTATATTAGTTAAAATAATATAGTATTGTTCAACATGTTATATTAGTTAAAATAATAATTATAGTGTTGTTCAAAATGTTATAATAGTTAAAATAATACATTTGGTAAAATAATATATTAGTAATAAAATATTAGTTTAAAATATTGATTCTAAAATGTTAGTAAAAATTAGTTTTGAAATGGTACGGTAGTTGAAGTATTATATTAGTTCAAAATATTTTATTAGTTTAAAATCTGAGTTTAATGTTAGTTTAAAATATTTTATTAGTTTAAAATTTGAGTTTAATGTTAGTTCAAAATATTTTATTAGTTTAAAATCTGAGTTTAATGTTAGTTTAAAATATTTTATTAGTTTAAAATCTGAGTTTAATGTTAGTTTAAAATATTTTATTAGTTTAAAATCTGAGTTTAATGTTAGTTTAAATATTTTATTAGTTTAAAATCTGAGTTTAATGTTAGTTTAAAATATTTTATTAGTTTAAAATATTTTATTAGTTTAAAATCTGAGTTTAATGTTAGTTTAAAATATTTTATTAGTTTAAAATCTGAGTTTAATGTTAGTTTAAAATATTATATTAGTTATTTAGAATATATTAGGACTACTTTTAAAGCGTTTTCTCGCCTCCAAAAGTGCTGTTAAACAATCCTCCATACATTAGTGTTAGAAAGACTGAGTACTCCTTTTTTTCAGCTGGACATTGTTGATTTAGCCGCTCGGTCAGTACAATAGGGCGAGTGGACCTTCCCCTCCAGGGAGCGATGGACCGAGTGGTCACTTCGATGACTCAGACTCAGGTCGAACAAAAAAAAAGAGAATCTAGGAGAGAAAAATAGCTGTTTGCTTTCAGGACTGGTAGAATAGCTGCAGAAAACGGGTCGCCCAGGGAGGATTATTTTCGCCTGGCTCATCCCCGACTGCGTGATTTGAAAGCCCAACACTAGGGTTTTATAGTCGTGGAGGGTCCGGATGGGTAAAGCAAAGCGGGCCAATTGCAGTCGTCGGATTGTGTGACGACACTGTATCGGCAGTTGTTGTTACGAATAACAAAAAAATTTAGCCAGTTTGTGCCAGATATCCATAGCGTCCTATATATAGGACACTTTTATTATTGTTAGATTATTATTGTGATATTCTTCATTTGGTAATAAATAAATAAATATAACTACAGGCTTGTTACAAACGAAAATTCTGCGAAAACAATGCTCTTTAGGGACACTTCAGGTCCCTGATATATATCGACGAAGACAATCCCACTGCGACGTTCGGCTCTTGAATCACCAAAGAACCTCTCGACATTTCCATGCCAACTCTTCTTTTTTCTATTGAGATTGGGCGCAACCAGTCACGACGAAACTTCCAGTGTAGTGTCTCTTGGTACGTCTTATTTTGTACTCTCAGCCCTGGAAATTGGACGTGGAGTCTCGCCTCTCAATATACAAGCTCTAGTGAGCGCCTCTCGCTGTATATTTAGTAATAGTACGGTTTGTTATTTGCTAGTGGTAAAGATTCGATACTATCGACAAATGATACAATAATGACTGATGATAAATTGACAAATGATACGTTCGAAAACCGATGAACGATATGATTGTGAGGAACGGTACGATCGACAGACGATACAATCAGCCAGTGATACAATCGACGAGCTATATCATCGACAGACGATGCTACCTAAATATGATACAATCGATGAGCGTTACAATTGACGAACTATACCATATAAAGACGACGTAATTGGCAACCGACCCATGATAAATCGACAAATAATACCATGGAAAACAGATGTCATCAATAAACGATATAAGTGACAAACGATACGATCGACGGAAGACACAATTGACCAATGATATAATCCACAGCCCATGCTATCTACAAATGATACAATCAACGAGCTATATGGTACCATCGACAAGCGATGCAATTGACAAACGATATAATCGGTAGGCGATACAATCACGCACAAAATCGACACAATCGACAAAAAACCCTGACCTTTTCCCTATCGAGTACGACACACCATGTGTAGCCTATAGTTTATTCTTATTTGCTCGAGGAAGTAAACAATCGATATGATCGACAAACAATATAATTGGCAAAAGATACGCCGATCTAAACCCGATGTCATCTATGTGTGATATAAGTGACGAACGCATCGTTCGTCACTTTATCACCCATAGATGACCAAATATCGACTGACGATACAATCGACAAACAAAATAATGTCAGATCCACCAGAATACCGTACCTGTTCCCTCTCGTGTTACGACACACCCTGTATGCTCATACCATGGTGTATATTGGAATTCGTTCCCTTCCAACCAAGAGAGAGGCCATTGAAAAGGCGGAGGAAGCAATGAAGGGCACTGGCTGTTCCTTGGCTGTGTTAATCCGCACTTGGACTGGCCATCTGCCGCGAATTACTGCCTTCAATGGCCAGTGTAATAGGCTAATAGCACTCCGGGCCCCTACATTGTTGGGTATTTACAAGCCAAGGGGAGGGAAAAGAGGAAGTGGGGGGAGGGAGGGTAGAGTTGAAATTTGCATATCTGGTGGCTGGGACAGCTTCAAATGGTCCAACCGTTTTTGGGTGAGGAACCAGCCTCAATCGGGCCATTGGAAAGCTTTAGTGTATGAAACGGCATTTTCGCAGTTGATATTTCGCTTCGGGAACACGATCATAGAATGTGCAAATTTCGTTCGCAAAAATATTCCAACTGGAATGGCTGGCATGGTACGTGACGTCCAATAGGGAGTAGAGAGCATGATTTCAACCCATAGGTAGGGAGAAACACCAATTCCACCAATAGGGAAGAAAGGAACACGATTTGGACCAATAAAGAGTGTCTCTCAACCAATCTGGCTTAAGAAAGAGGATTTCAACCAGTATGGAGACAGGAACCAGATTTCAACCAGTAAGAAGACAGGAAAAATATTTCAACCAGTAAGAAGACTGGAAAAATATTTCAACCAATGAGGAAGTGGCTCTCAGCCAATTGGGCTTCAGAACGAGGATTTCGAAAGATTTCAACCAGTAAGGAGGCAGGAACAAGATTTCAACCAATATGGCTGTAGCTCTCAGTCAATCGAGCTTAAGAAATGGGATGTCAACCAATAAGGAGAGATGGACAAAATAATATTTAACCAATAGGGAAAGAGGTAGGACTTTAACCAATACGAGAGTCGATTAACTAGGGCTGTGTGTTAACCAATAAGGACATGGCTCTCAACCAGTAATGCTGAAGATATAATTTTAACTAATAGTAATGTGAATTCCTCAACTGTTTTTCAACCAATAAGGATACAGCTTCCTCTCAATAGAATATGTATCGATAAATTTGTCATTCTGGTATCTTTGAAGTATCTTTTTCTTTTAAAATTTGTACTCTTTCCTTATAAATAATTCGCATATTCGACACCCCACAAATCATTCTTGTTCTACTAACACATAACACATCCCAATATTTCCATTTCGCACTATTTTTAAGCCAAAACTACAAACCGTTTGGCTTTCCCACTTTGTCACCAGTTGCAAAAATATTTTCACCCAGATTTTTTTTCCTGATCGATTGCCATGAAGCTCTGATAGTAGGGACAAAAAAGTTTCTTCGGGAGGAGCAAAGACCGAAAGCCTCGTGTGGATGGGGTTGGTTGTTCCTAGATCGATCCTGCCACCACGTTTTTTGGAGGTTGAAAAAAAGCTGACGGAAAAAAAACCTTTTCCATAGTAAGGAAACAAACTGACAATATGCATCCGCAGTTCGTATGCTTTTGCTAGGGGTGGCTCAAAAAATGGGCGATATCTGCAATGCTGGTGTCCTGCTTGGAGGCAAAAGGCATGTCTCTTGGGTTGGCACACAAAGAGAGAACCGATTTTAAGAAAAAAAAGGAACATAGAGATATGGGAACTAGAGAGGGGAGGGCACCTCCGTTTCAAAACCCTGAGCGATAAGTCTGCTCCACTGGAGCTTGTAATGATGTGTTTCGTGTCTGTAGGCCACAAGGTTTCTACAATAGTTGAAAGAAAGTGGGTTCCAATACGGTAGGCTATACAAGCAGTTGGAACTATGCAGTTTTTGTATTAGTTGCAATGGTTGTATTTTTTGATTTCCACCACTGTACTCACGAGTTAGCGTCTCATGAGTTAGAGTCTCACGAGTTAGCGTCTCACGAGTTAGTACCTCACGAGTTAGCGTCTCACGAGTTAGCGCCTCACGAGTTAGCGCCTCACGAGTTAGCGCCTCACGAGTTGGCGTCTCACGAGTTGGCGCCTCACGAGTTAGCGCCTCACGAGTTAGCGTCTCACGAGTTAGCGTCTCACGAGTTAGCGTCTCACGAGTTAGCGTCTCACGAGTTCAAAACTCAACTGTGTTGTTCTATCAATACAATACTCCTATTTCCGAGGTATGAGCTGAAGGCCACTAGCGCCTGTAGATTATGTCACCCATACACCAAGGGTGCGGTTGCATACAACCCAGGATAAACCCGCATTCACAGTTCATTCAAACCTCATCTATTTAAAAACCTGATTCTAATAACAGCTTCAAACATATCACGACTTTTTGTACCATAGCGCGTATCTATTCAGTATAAAAGAACTGAGCCAATACTCCAGTTCAATCATGGCCTTTTTCCCTCCCCAAAAAACTGGAAAAAGTAACGATTTCCTGACTAAATGAAAAGGAAATCATTTCACTGTAGCTATGGACTAGTCTAAAAAACGAAAAAGGGGAAGGGGGCAAAGGGGGGCTAGTAAATGAACCCTTGCCCCCCCTCCTCTTTTCTCTTTTTTGAGTCCATCCTTTTGCCACCAATTACTCTCAAAAGCTTAGTGCGCTTTTGCTCCTCCTCTCCCTACTCTCCCCGCTTTTCTTCCTGCTGGATGAGCTTCAGTCATCATTTCCTGGAACCCCACCCCCTTGACTGAGGGACCTTCTTTTTTGGGGGTATGCCTGCGACCCAGAGATTGTCTGATCCATCCTGGCGAGGTAACTCAATCAGAGACGCTTCCTAAATGAAATCTCTTCCTCTTCCACTGAACCAATATTGATGCTGCAGGCTCCATGGCTGCCATTTGCTCGTCTTAGTTAGATAACCCCCCCCCCCCTTCAACCCCTCCTCCGTTGCAGTGCCTTTAAACTTTACGGTAATTTGGAGCTGGAGAGGGAGGAAATTATCAGAATCAATCCATGTGCGTCAGCGGAATATTCAGAGATCATTTTGGTAGGGATCTGGATCTAAACAGGATGATAGGTGTGGCAACGTTGCTGGGTTTCAGCCAATAGGGCGTGAGAAATACAATCTGAACCAATAGGGGGAGATGAACACGTTTGGCCAGTAGGAAAGTAGGTTTCTGGCATACTAGGTTTTTAGCCAATTAGGAGATGACTATCAGCCAATAGGATTTGAGGAACATTCTCTCAACCAGTGAGGGAGGCTCACGCTCTCAGCCAGTAGGAAAGTAGATTCCTGGTACACTAGGTTTCAGTCAATTAGGAGATGACTCTCAGCCAATAGAGTTGGAAGAACATGCTTTCAACCAATAGGATTGGAGGAACATTCTCTCAACCAATAGGGAGGGAGACACAAGCTCTCAGCCAGTAGGAAAGTAGATTCCTGGTACACTAGGTTTCAGCCAATCAGGAGATATGCTCTCAGCCAATAGAGTTGGAAGAACATGCTTTCAACCAATAGGATTGGAGGAACATTCTGTCAACCAATAGGGAGGGAGGCACAAGCTCTCAGCCAGTAGGAAAGTAAATTCCTGGCCCACTAGGTTTTTTAAACCAATTCCGAGATGGAGTAACAATAGAGAGAGTGAACCAATAGGGACGAGGAAAGATGCGTTTTCAACCAATAGGGAACTGTTTTCCTGGCCTACCAGACTGTTCTTCAACCAATAAGGACGTGGCTCTTAACCAATGGGGAGGGAAGAACATGCTCTCAACCAGTAAGGAGAGAGGAAATAGCTCTGAGCCGATAGAGAAGGATGATTTTAACCAATAGTGAACTGTTTTCCTGACCAATCATACTGTTCTTAAACCAATAAGGACGTGGTAACCAACATGGCTGGAGGAACACAATTTTAACCAATAGCGAGGAAGGAACATGCTCTCAACCAATAGGGTGGCTAAGAACGTCCTTCAACCAATAGGGATGTGCCCTCATCTAATCGGAAAGTAGCCGGATGTAGCCTGACGTTGCCAAACTTACTCTGAATTTTTTCGTCTTATTTTTTCTTCCCTACTGAAGAACAGATCGAACCTAATTACGTTACACTTGAACGAGCTGCACTGTTTTAGGCACGCTTACAGCACATAGCCATTCTCCGCACGTAAAGCCTCACGTACTAAGGGCTCTCCTTTGTGAGGCTCATGCTCAAGTGCACCAACCAAATTGGGGGACAAATTGCGCCAAAAATGTACCCTTTTACGGCTTGTTTCGGCCGCCTGCACTTAACAATGCTCTTAAAGCTTCAGGTGCGTAAGTGAATTTTAATATTGTTTCTATCTTGTAAAAAAAAAGCATAGCACAAGCGTAGACAGCCTGGTTTATATTGCTGGAAATTCACGTTACACAAATATTGCAAAAATTATGAAATCGCGTTAATATCGGCGAAATCAATTTTACCATTTTCAGCAATATAATATAATATTGACATAAAATAAAAATAGGCCAGTGCTTATAAATTTATGGATGAAGTCATTAAGTATAATTTTATTAATTTCATATACTGTAGGGTGTAGGCTATAAGATGTTAGACAAACTGTACATTACATAACGTTATGCAGTAGGCTACGTATTTGATATATCAAACTATAGGCTACTTAAAACAGCTATGAAAATACATCGTAATAGTTATAAATCGTCATATAAATAGTTGAATAAGTAGTTATAAATCGTCATATAAATTGTTGAATAAGTAGTTATAAATCGTCATATAAATTGTAGGGCCTAGGCATAAAATAATATACAGTAATAGTTATAACATACATCGTAATAGTTATAAATATATTACAATTGTTATACAATAGATGTTATGCAATGTATGAGAATAGTTATAAATTTATCACAAACGCTATAAATATCTAAACGTTATCAAATATATGGCAATACTGTATTTATAAACTGTTAAATTAATTAACAACAAAAAATTATAATTTTTAATAATATCTTACATGCATGCAGTGATCAAGGCATATGAAGAAAACATCGATCGCACATCCTATATAGGCCCTACTATTTCATAGCCTTGACTAGTGAAATACTGCTTGTAATAGGTCATGACCATTAACTATCGGGATTGACTGGGCAGTGTTGCCGCATTGTCAAGGAAGTGCGTGACAGCAATTTGGGGAACTCCAGAAGGCAAAGGCATGCGGATGACTGTCCCCTCCACAATATTTATGCGAAAGAAACCTTCTTCAAAAGAACCCCCCAGTTAGCGTGCAGACGGACCAACGGTGTGCATCTCAATTTACTCCAACAGGGGTATATACACCGGTACATTCTGAGGGTTGTGACGCAACCAACACGCACGGAATCCATTTATAGAACCAGCCATGTTCATCCATCATATCCAGATTGCCTAATTACCGTCCTAGGAACCCAAAGAAAGAAATTATTTACGGTTAGTAATTTACATGGATAGCAACCATGTTTACTGCTAGTTGCTACTATCGATCTGGCAGGGAGATAGGTGGGAGTGGGCTCAAGTTAGTGCGGCTAATTGTTATAAGTTGCAAGGAGACTGGAAACAAAAGAGCCAAATTGGAGCAAAGTATTAGTTATGGCGTACAGCAGTAGAATTAATTGCGGCAATTTCTGTTACATCTTGGTACAAATTTTTCATACGACTTACGACACATTATATACGGATTACAGCTTGAAAAATATGGATTACAGCTTACGTACGTCGTACGACTTACTGCTTACAGCTTACAACATAAGCTACCGCCTACAGTATATGACTTACGACAATCATACTCCTTACAGCTTACAGTTTACGACATAAAGCTTACAGTTTACGACGTATTGCTTACAGCTTGCAACATAAGTTACTTCGTACAGTTTATAGTTTGTGACACACAGCTTGCAGCTTACAACATAAGCTACTGCCTACGGTATATGACTTACGACATACTTCTTACAGCTTACAGCTTACAACATAAGCTACTGCCTACGGTATATGACTTAAGACATACTTCTTACAGCTTACAGATTATGACATACTTCTTACAGCTTACAGATTACGACATACTTCTTACAGCTTACAAGATAAGCTCCTTCCTATGGTATATGACTTACGACATACCGGTACGTACATACTCTTACAGCTTACAGTTTACGACATACGCTTACAGTTTACGATGTACTGCTTACAGCTTACAGCATACTTCGTACACTTTATAGTTTGGGACATACTGCGTACAGCTTACAGATTATGATATACTGTACTAGTATGTCTTACAGCAAATGCTAACGCCTTATTGCAGAGATCTTACAGCTTACGACAATTTTAGGCAGGTGGTAATTCAACGCGTTTTACGACAATTTCACGATGTATTTCGATTACTTCACCATTATTTCCCTTGTGGCTTACGACATACGTTTATAGCTCTTACTCGCCAGTAAAATATTCTCCAATTCCCTTTCCTTGCCCCCATCGCATGTACTATCAGCTCCTTGCTAATCACACTCCTTGTAGGCCCACCCAGTCCTCCCCACATATCCCACACACACACAAGAAACTCAAAACATGAAACACAACATTCATGCATCCAAACTATCATTAGAGTTTCTTCCTACCTTACATCCGGGTCACGATCATTTATTTGACCTCTTCGGTTCCCCCCCTCTAATGATTGCCTTTTGTTGGACATCAGTCATCGGATATACAATGGAGACCATGCAAAGTGCAATTTTGGCCCACCCCTATATATAGAGGAAGCCCTTTTTGTCATGATAGCTCCCGGCACAAGGAGGCCGCAGAACAAACCCGCAACAATCGCCCCTGGAACAAAAGGTTAGGTGTCACGTTGTTGCGACAGTCGGGTGTTGAGGGATTGTTGGGAGGTTTTTGGCAACATCTTTTTGTTGTGGTTTTTTGGCGTATCGTGCAAGGAGAACGCACTTTTGAAATTTTGAGGTCGGTTTTATGAGGGAAGGCTAACAATGTATGGTTCAAACTGTTAGGTCTTTGTGCCAGACTATAGGCAAGACCAACAAAGTTGCCAACAATGTGTGGTCAAGTTGAGGTGTATGGAGAAGACAAGGCCGCACCGAATTTTCATATATTGTAATAAATTTTGAAAATGGTTTTCGAACATTCCAAACATATTTCCACGTATGCAATTTTTTTTAAATTTCCAAATAATGTTTTTAATACCAAAAATGATCATTGTAAAAATGACACTTCTGGGCATGATTAGTGCAATCCGAATATTTTTCCATAATTTCACAAATAATTCAGATTTTCACAGACGTATTTTTAGAAAATGTTTTCAAATTCTAAATATTGTCAATATTTACAAATATGAAATAAATAAGATAGAAAATAATATAAAATAAGACAAATACTTAATAAAGTACCATAAATACACTCACCTGTAATTGCACAACCAGGTTCTCCGTGCTAGTCACGACCTACCTTAAAAAAAATGGCGGAAGAGAGAAAAAAAATGGCCGAGCTGTAATGGCGTCGGAATTTTAAATTATCATAATCAATAGGCTAACATCTGCTGACATTTTACAGCGGATGAAACTGGCGGGTTCTTGATTAGTTCCTGGCGAGAAAAATTTATGAGTTCCCATCGGGATTGGGGAGGGGAAGAGGCTACAAGGGGAAAAAGTAGTCTGAAGTAGAGGCCGCCAGAGGGGGTTGGTAGAAAGATTGTGAAAGAAAGGAGGGGAATGATGAAATTACGGAAACAGAACCTTTCTCCATTCAGGAAAAAAAACGGGGTCGTGATAGTAGGTTATTTGGGGAGTCTCTATCCAGTAATAGAAATGAAAAGCACCCCCCTGTAACCGGCCGTTTTATTTCGGGGCCTCTAAAAACCGGAGAGGAAGCCATGGTTTTACGGCCCAGTATAATAGAGCTTGATAATTTTTTGGAGGAATAAGTGTTGTGCATTTACGGTGCCTGATAGGCACTTGGTCGTAAAAAAGAGGGAGGTCTATTAAGTCTATGAAAGGTCTATCGTGATAAGTCTGTTGTACAGGCTACAATGAGGTCATTGTTGAGGAAATTCGCTCAAGTTTGTGACTGAGAAGAGTGCGAAGCAGGATCGGATTTAATTTTTATTAAATACATTTCTGAATAGATAAACTAATAAATTTCTAAATAGATAAATGAATAAATTTCTAAATAGATAAACGAATAAATTTCTAAATAGATAAACGAATAAATTTCTAAATAGATAAACGAATAAATTTCTAAAATAAATGAATAAATGTATAAATAAATAAATAAATAAATAAATAAATAAATAAATAAATAAATATTATATTACTGTATTATGGGCAATGTTTGTATCTCCTGGCTACCTAACCCACTTTCAGACTACTGAGAGTGTTGAAACTTGGCACTCTCATAGCTTACTTGCCAGTGATGTAGGGAAAAGTCTTTAATAATGAAAATTTTGAACTGTTCAGAAATGTATTCAATGAAATGAACAAATTTGTCTTTTAAAATTATCGAGTCTACCACCATTGTTGCAAATTTAAACTTGGCCAATATTTCACTAAGTGCTAATCACAGTTCAGCCTCAAATACCTTTTAACCCCACTCTGCTTCCAATCAGCTAATATAACGTTGAATCCACGCCCCAAAAAACCGCAATAACCACAATTCCATATCGCCCCCATCTCTCAAAATAACACATCATAACAATCCCTCCAACGATAATGCAAAAATCGCTTCAGAAAACCCAACATGACAATTTAAATCCACCTGACAATTTATCGCCCGCAAAAACGGATTTTCTACTTAATGAATCTGGTTTCAATCCCCCCCCCCCTCTCATCTGTATTTAAAATTTAGCCCCCTCCTCCCCAAACCCCCCATGGCAATATGCTATTCGACATGCCAAATCTTGTTCGGTTCCAACCGAATTGTCCAACANGGGGGGGGGGGGCTAAGTATGTAGGGGAACGGCCGCAGAATAGCAACAATGTACTGATACGAGAAAAGAGTGGATTACTGCAAGGAACCGCAGCCAATTAGTGGCGACGATATGGTGGAGCCAAAATGGTGCTCAATTTTTAATTAAATACTAGACTTAATTTGGACACAATAATGGAAATAATATTGGAACATAATGAAAATGTACTAAATAATTTTGGACGGCGGTATGTGCCATCGGATGCAATTAGTTTCGGCCACTTCATCCTGGTCTTGAAACAACCCTTCGCACAAGCCCCACGGTGAGAACTGAGGAGGTGTGTGTGTGTGAAGGGTTGCTTCAAGACCAGGATAAAGTGGCCGGACCTATTTGAACCCGACAGTACATGGTGATGAAGGTTGTACAGGTGTCACAAATGTAGCCTACGTATAGGTGTCACAAATGTACAGTACGTATAGGTGTCACAAATGTATAGGTGCCACACATGTTAGGTGTCACAAATGTGTAGGTGTCACAAATGCATATGTTGTGTATAGGTGTCACAAATGTATAGGTTGTGTATAGGTGTCACAAATGTGTAGGTGTCACAAATGCATAGGTTGTGTATAGGTGTCACAAATGTATAGGTTGTGTATAGGTGTCACAAATGTATAGGTTGTGTATAGGTGTCACAAATGCATATAGGTGTCCCAAATATACAAGTGCTTCACAAAATGTACAGGTATGTCACAAAATGCTGCACATTAGTCCATCGTTTGTGCAAAAGAACAACCGACAATCCCTTCAGACAACGCTCCACATTTGAAACGGTAAACTTCGCCTAAACTGACATTACGTGAGAATAAAATCACCGCACGCAATCATGAAGCTAAAAACCCTGACACTCATTAAGCGTGACTTTGAATCTACCTCTCTAAAAAAAACTCTCCCAAAAAACCAGGCCCTTTGGTGGGCCAGATTAGAATCTAGAAAATGGCGGTCATTCGTTTCCCCCAGTTGGCGGTCAGTAATAAGGTTGGTGAGCAGGGGCCATGTTTTATTTACACTCCACCTGGCCTGGCTGTTTACCTCCGAAATTTACAACCAGGGGGAGACCTAGAATAGGGGGGAAAAAGAGGGTGGTTCTTCACGGATCGGTAAAGAAAGGCAAACACATTGTTGGAGGAGCCTGACCTAAATGGCTGAGGGGGTGGAAGAGTAGGTCATCTTATTGGATGCTTCTTCAATCATTTTGTTTACACAATAAAGTAGTACTAACCTATAGGACATAATTATCACAATCAGTAATTAAAATAACCAAAACTTATTGTTATATGTATCTTAGATAGCTATAAATAATAGCTCAAAATAATAGGTATATCTGTCATAGCTATAAATAATAGTTATAATAGTTCAATGTGTGGCAACATTAATTTTCATAAACTCAACTAGCCTATTAGTGATTGTCATAATCAGTGACTAAAATAATTAATTTATTCTGTTATATTTCGTATTAAATATTAATAGCTATAAATGAATAATGCCTATAAATAACAATATTGCTTTCAAGTTCAATATGAGCAAAAATTAATATCCAAAAACTGTACTACCCTCTTAGTACATGACATAATCAGTAACTAACATAACTAATTTAATCAGTTATATGTGAGATTGAATTAATAGCCACAAAGAAATAATAATAGATATAAAAGATAAATATGTGCAAATATTAATTTTCATTGAACGCAACAATAGGCCAATATGTCAGGAGCATTCCCACCCATTTTATTGCTCTGCATTGTTGGCAACAATCCTGGCCAAAACGCTATTCTCCAACACAAATCATAGCGCTCTTAATTAATTTCTCCGCTACAAAATTATATCTTTGGCCGCCTGCCATTGTTTAGCACACAAAAAAAGTCAGACATGTAAATTACACCATTATCATTACATTGTCGTTTCGCCCCCTCCCACTCTGAAGTGGGGAGAGGCGCAGTGGGAGGGAGGAGTAATCTGGGCGAAAAATAATCTCTGTTGCCGCACCTGCTTTAAACGAGTTTGGAAAGAGTTCCTTAACGACGAAAGGCTTGGGTCTTGACTTGGGCTTTCCTTTTATGTCATCGTAACGTCTTGAGGGGGGGTGGGAAGGGTGCAGAGTCTTCTTCTTACCATAGAAAACTTTCCTAAGACCACCTGAGTGCAGACGCCGCAAAGAAGATTCATGATTTTCGCCTGAGAATAATTGTGCCTAAGGTCTTAACTACTGAAGGAGGGAAAAACAAAGGTAGCCATTTTCCATTTTAGAAGTCTATGTTTAGTGAGAGAGAGAGTTTTCGAAGCTGCCAAGGAACCTTGTTTGTTTTCTAAGCATTTTGGGGTGTGAGGGGTTAGTAATTTCTCAAGCGAGAAACTTTCGAGCTATTGTGTGCTACGTGCAGGTGTTGCATGGAAAATTACTTGGTCCATTAGGTACCAGCGGGAGCTTCACTAAGATTGAGGTTAAGTAAGGTCTTGGACCAAGTCTGAAGCTCTGGTTTTTAACAGGGCTTAATATTTAGCAGTTTAATAATAATGTGTGTGTGAAATAAGTGGGTACAAGCTAGTAAGAGTGTGATGGAAATTGCCCAAAAGAACGAAAAGTGAAATGGGCACTGACCGGGGCTGGAACCTGCAACCTTACGATTGGTAAGCTGCCATCACCATGTTTGATTGAATGAATAATGAAGGAGCCAATCAATGTGAGAGGGGATAAGATACTTACGTACTCTGGCTGTGAAAGCCGAGAAATCCCAGTTGAACACAGAGCCTTCAAACTCCCCAGCGCGTTTAGATTTATTTATTAAAAATATTTTGTGTCTGAAATTTTCATAATTTGGCTCGTGTCGAAGTTTAAAGTAATCAGGACTTCATAATTGTCAAAAAAAAAGATTCCACAATCGGGATTTGATCCTGCAACCTTTGCAGATAGCGTTTAGCTTTATACACTCTTTCTGCTATTTTCAATATTTTTCTGTGAATATACCATAGCAGATTTTTGTATCGGGCTCATCACTACATGATGCTAATCACGTATCTGTTAAAAATCGCCTCTATTATTAACTCACAGTCACCTTTCAGACCAAAATTTCCCTCGGTCTTCGCTGAACCGCATCCTGATCGATGATTCGAGCCAGCGAACACACTTGGTGCATTCACATACAATGCACACTGCCAAATATGAATCAGCGCTTCCACTTTAAACCTTGAAAGAGGACCTGAGCCAAGCGGTCCTCTCGACAGGAAAACGGGCCATGTATGGGACTGAAAAACACACACACAGGAACCTACGGTACTCATCCCTGTCGAATTAAAGCGATTGAGTGGTTGCTAGGCTGGAAGCACAGCCAGGGAGGGAAGGGTTGAGAGTAGTAGGGTTGAGTAGGGGGTTGGCAGGGAGGGGATGGAGGAAAAAAAAAACGGAAAAAACAGCTGGAAATTTCCCAGCAAGTGGCCTGCTTCTGTGAAAAAGGTCCAAGTGCTTGCGTTTTTTGGTCGTTTTGTCTCAGTACGGAGTTCCCACTAGTTTGGGCATGAAACAGGTATGAATTTATTATGGATGTTTTTAAAAACTACATGACTTATAAAATGGAAAACTGTTACGAAAATAAACATGAAATAGTAAATGAAAAGTATATTAAGAAATATACACTTAAGTAGTTGTGATATCACAAAGTAACTAGTAATATAACTAATACAGGGTGTTCCAAGTTCGCGGGTCCTTTTAGCTATAATTTCGCTCGAAGCTACTATTTTTTGTAGCGTGTGTCCCGACCCAGATTCCATATTCTACTGTAGGCCTATTATATTGAAACAGCTAATAAGATGCCATTATTTATATTCTACCGCCTGGGAGTAATGGGTCACCTGGACCTGGGGACAACAAGCTACATAAAAATAATTACTACTGGTGATAATAACCTAAACAAGATTGGCAAATCACATGATTAGAGTAGACTTTTTCATGTTAACCGCTATTGTCCGCAATGTCCTACCCCCCCCTCTTACCCCCCAGATCGCTCCTTTCCCCATTAAAATATATCCTAGCAAACCCATCTTTTAGACCTTTTCTCATCCGTTGAAAAAGTCTTATAGCACGGGTATGGCCGTCCGTCCGTCTGTGGACAGGTATCAGGGGGGAAAGGAAGATCTGGTGAAGGCGGCAGTCAGGGGTAGGGGGTGGTGGGGGAAAGAGGCGGTGGGGGTAGGGGGCAGCCAGGGGGAAGGAGCGGATAGAGTGAACCCGGAACACGAAAAAAGTATTATAGCACGTCTCTGTCTGTCTGATACCTGTCCACAGACAGACAATCAGACATACACGTTCTTTAAGACTATTTTCTCGAAAAAGTCTAAAACGACCCACCCTGTATGCAATATCTAATATAAGGGTGTTCCAAGTATCCGAGTCACTTTTGGATAATATTGCAATCGCTCCACAGCAGTTATCCAAAAGTGACTCGGATACTTGGAACACCCTGTATTATCGGTAATTAATATAATTATGTAATAGCTAATTATTAATAACTGATACAAAAGAAAATTGATTTAATAGCTGATATATGCAATAACAAATACATTTAATAACCAAAAATGTTTTAGCTGTCACTCTATCGGGCACATCGTGAATAACTGCCCCAACTCTTTCAACCAATCAGAGCCATTCTTTCCACTAGCGCCATCTACCTTTCAGCCTACTTGTCTACTCCCAGATGGTAATCCCTGTGCACTTAATTCTTATCAAACTCATGTTCCCAATTCCATTCCCTGTCAGAGGTACACTCGCGTGAAAGTGCTCGCCTGCAGTTATCAAATATAAATGGGGGATCCACTCTTTTCAGAGCTGGAGAGGGGGAGGGGGAGGGGGAGGGGGTAGGGATGGGCCAATCGGTAAATAAAACACGGTCGCGCCAACCAAAATTCAGTAAAACCAATTAGCTCAGGCCACCGCATGAAAAAATTACCCCCGGGAGGATCGTTACCCGCTCGAGTTATTGCCTACTCGCTGCTACTTTCCCTTTTTAAATAGAGATGGTTAGTATTGGGTAAGTCACCAATAAAAAATGGGGAGAAAACTAGGCTCGCCAACTATTTAGTTAACTCCAAACTCGTACATTAACTTGCACATTACTCGTGGGGGGGTGGGGGGGAGCATAGTTGCTATAGTTACACACAAGCATAGCTGTTATATGAGTTTATTGGTTATCGTAGAACTGTAAGAAATGAATTTACCAGGCGTATTAATTTTATAACAGTGAGGTTTGCGTTTAGCAGCTATGTTAATTTTCAGAACTGTTAGATGTCAATACATTTAGCAGTTACGTCTAATTTTCTAGCAGTAATATTGCAGAACAGCTATACTAAAAATCATAACCGCTATTTTTCCATTACGACTGTTACTTTCAGATGCAACAATTACAACTTGGTACTTAACTTAACTTGTACTTAAGTATACATTAATTACAATACTTTCCATTTACTACTACAGTTGAATCCGGATATAACAGATTCGACTATAACAGACTCCAACGACCGGTGGCATACTTCCATATATGGTACGCGTGTCTTCGGCTACGTTCGGCTATAATAGACTTTGGTCAGAACAGACTGATTTTGGTGGTCCCTTGAAGTCTGTTATATCCCGATTCAATGTCATGAATTCAAGTATCATGAATTTAATAACTCCTTATTCCCTGAATGATACTTACAGTTAGATTATAGCTACTATTTTAACTTAATAGCTACAGTGAGCTGAGTAGCGGTCCTTAATGTTTACTCGGATATTTTAAATCAGTTATTGATATATTAGTTATTGATGCATTGGCTGTTAATTATTAGCTATTTAAATAGCTATTTCGGCCATTTCAGCCATTTCCAGTCACATTTTGTCTCATGTCATCAATCATTTTGTCATTTCTCTTTGAGTCATTCAAGTCAGGATCAGTCATCATCAGTTTCAGTCACCATACGTGTATTTCCCAACTTGTATGTAATCGAAGCTAACCGACCAACCGCATTATGCAAACCAATAATCATAACGTTTTTTTTTTTTTTTTTTTTGCGTTAGAGGTTATCGTTCCCCGGTTCGGGGCCAACGCAATTATCTTCTGCAGATACTGATGTGATTAATTGGTTCGGGATTCGGACTCCCACATCTCTCTGCCGTTTTCATCATTTATTCGGTAGCACCACGCTGCCGTCACTCTTAAATTAGCGATACCGGATCTATGTACATAGCCTATACGGTGGGAGGAGGGAGAGAAGAGGGGGGAGCAAAGTATTAAAAATAGATCGGTTTCACCTTGCCATGGTTCATCAATTTTTTCGCTTTGTTCCTGAACCACTGTTATTATAGCGTCGTTTGTGGCTGAGGTCGAGTCATGATGACTGCACAATGTTGTGCTAACCTGAATCTAAATATTCGTTGTCTTCTCTTTTCGCTTGTTCCTGATCATTTGTTTTGTCGTTTGTTCCTTATGCCTGATGGCATGCTTTGTCGTTTGTTCATTATCGTCTGTGTTTGCACTTGTTCCTTACGGTATATGTTGTCGTTTGTTCCTTATCGTCTGTGTTTTCACTTTGTTCCTTATGGTAAACGTTGTCGTTTGTTCCTTAGGCATGATTGCTCATTTGTTCCTTATGACATGTTTTGTCGTTTGTTCCTTATCGTTTGATATTTTGTTTTCAAATGAAAAAAAGAAAATAACAAACGATCAGAAATTAGCAATGGCAAATAAACAAACACTATTTTTATCGTTTGTTTCTTCATTTGTTCCAAATCGTTTGTTTTTTTGTTTGTTCCTTAAGTTGCGTTTACATGTGGGCGATTTGACGAGCGGAGTCTTCGCCGAGGCTGAGTAACCCAAGTAACCAATATTGTTTGAGGCGAAAATCGATTGTTAAGTTCAGCTTCTGCGAAGGCTTCGCTCGTCAAATCGTCCACCTTTATCGTTTGTTATTTTGTTTTCGAAAGCTAAGAAGAATATGACAAACGATCAGGAAATAGCAATGGGGAGTAAACTATCCTTATCGTTTGCATTTCGTGTATTTCTTATTGTTTGTTTGTCGTTTGTTCCTTCATTTGTACCAAATCTCTTGTTTTTCGTTTGTTTCTTATCGTTTGATCTCAATACTGCTTCTATCTCCCATTTTAAAAATTAACTTATATTTTTAGCATAGTTCATACCTGTTTATTTCAATTAGGTCCAGGTTTTTAGGTCAAAATCCGACACTTGATTAGCGGTTGTTAGCCAGATGAGAGAGACCCGTGCTAATTTAATTACGCAGGACATTGTTCTTTTGTCGCCCATTGTTGCGTGCAATTTGCTTTCCCCCCTACTCTTTAGTACCCTTGCCGCCTTTTGTGTTTTGGGATTGCAGTTTGGGTGTCACACTTATTGTGTGCTGGGTGCTATGGGCCCCTATTGTTCTCACCTTGTTTGTTTTCATAGTCTTACGAGGCTCATTACTCAAGTGGTTGAGAAATGGACTCTGTCCAGACTGGGTGTGACCTATGGATCAAGAAGTGACATTCAGGTGTGGTCATTGTTGCTAGGAAGTATGATAAATGTAGGCTCGTGTGAAGACTGACGCTCGGAAGGTCGGTGGTTCGATCCCCGGTGATCGCTCGGATTTTCTTTTTTTAAAGTGTCATTTTGTCACTATTTGTGGATCACCTGGATCAAAAAGTGACATTGAGGCGTGAGTGACGTGGTTATTGTAGTTAGGAAGTATGATAAATGTGGCTCGTTTGAAGACTGACGCCAGGAAGGTCGGCAGTTCGATCCCCAGTGAGTGCTTAAAATTTTTATATTTTTCTTGGTTTTTCGGAAGTGTCCTTTCGTCGCCACCTGTAGTTTACAAACTGCTACCAGAAAAACCGCTTATGTTGCAATTCTTTTCCTTTAACAAAAAAAACACCCGAGCACATCCGTTCCGCCATTAAAAAACTTAGTGAGGTGTTGGGAAAGTGCGGAGGTTTTTGTGAGGACCAGAGAAAATTTACAGATCACCCTCTCTTTTGGAGGCTGGTATTGGCCCCGGTTTTATCCTAGACTAGGACCAGCCCGAGTAATAAAAGGCCGGATAAAAAACGGATCGGATCCAGGAACGTCCACACGGTCGTAAAGTTTCCGGGTTCAGTTTTTTTCTCCGGAAAAGTGGGTGGAGCCCGGATCTTCTTTTTACCAACCTTGTGTCCTAAAAACCTGTCCTAAAATTGTGTCCTAAAAATGTTTGAAAGAAAAAAAGATGCTGCGGTGCGACATAACGCTTTCTGATCAGAATTTGAAATTTTTCTCATTCAAACAACCCTCCCATACCCTCGGAGGCTATTGTATGTCTCGGAGACACTTTCAGAATTCTATCGAGCACTGCAGGTGTCTTTCTCTACGACATGACTTATGCCTGGCTATAAAACGTGAGAAGATTCGTATGTCACATAAAAGAATATATAGGAGAAAAGGCCTTGTAATCGTCTCCAGCTCCAAAGTAATGTGAAAGTTGAATTACAGTAACTTTATTTTACGATCTGAGGGCAACACAAGGAGTCTATGGATTATCATAGAAAGTGGGGGTTCTAGTGTGGTTTATCTGTGTGAGGAATTATTGTATACAATAGTGAAAGAAACATACACATCGACACTCAAAAGATATACGTTACTTACAATGTATGTCTTTTGAGTGTGACTCAAAAGACAACCATAGAAATGTTTTTATGGTTGTACTATGAGTATCGATATGTGGAGTATGCTTTGTCCAGATCATACATGCTATCAAGTTCCCTACATATTCACACTACATACACATTTTTTTGCGTTTTTTCCCCAAAAAGAGTAGGCCTATTGTCAACTGCAGTGTTTACGACGCTCAAACCCTGTCAACCGCATAATGTTTACATATCGGCGTCAAACAATTGCGTACCGTATTTCAAAACATGCCACACCCTGTGGCACATGGCAATCATAATGCTCGACACATGTGTAACACCCATCTTTCCCTCTAACAATATTTTATCAACAATACTTAGGCACAAAGCTTTTCATCGGGCATGTCTAGCGACACATTTGATTAGAACCCAAAATCACCGCCTGTCCCGGATTTTCCGGTGCTCCTTAACTGAATTTGACATAATGGAAGCTCTTGCAAGTGTTTGCAAGGCGGAGGTACTCATCACAAAAGGGTAGGTACCGTGGGGTGGGACTTGCCAATTTACAATCATTAAGGCGTGACACGCATTCAAAATAATTAGGCTCCGGGTGTGGTCCCCAACCTACGCCATCTAGGAAGCTGATTGGAGGAATAATCGTCGAAAATCCGGTTCCTACAGAGCGGTTGTAAAGTGGAAATCAGTTTAACGCCACGACCGTTACACTGTGGGTGGTAAGGAGTAGTCTTAACATAATGTAACAAACTTTAACAAACTTTACCGAACCTTACCTTACCCAATCCATACCAAATCCAACCTCAGTACTTTCCAAACTTAATTTTCACCCTACACACACTATACCTAAAATCAAACCTGGGCCAGTAGCTAGAGGGAACCATGTAGATTGATCAAAGGAGCGCCTCATGAATGCATTTAAAGGCCTTGTCAGAGGTAGACCTTCCCACGTGTATATCGGGCTCAAGGTACACACTCAGTGGTCAAGCAAATATCGTTTCATGTTCAACTCACCCGCCCTATACCAACCTACCCACCAAAAAACCTACCTACTACTTAGGACCCCCACCCCCCTTCCATCGATCCAACTCTATAGCCAGTTCCAGTCGAAACGCGAGAAAAGAGATGCCTCCGTGCTGATAGCATCGATCAAGCCAATTATTTTCTCTTGCAAAGTTGCAATGCGCTCACTCTATATGCTTTCCCTCCCTTCACCCTCATTGCTCAAGCTTGTCGATAGTTGAGCAGCAAGGTCGGTCACCTTGCTATCTAATTGGTGCGTATTTGCTTGTTCATGGCCAGCCACGTTTGTTTGAGCTCGTCTGACCAAACGCGATCTATTTTGGAGCTATTAGGATCATTTGGATGTTTTTTTTCTAGTTTTGTTAAACCGCTCGTAAAAACTAATGTATAAACTAATACAATGAGCACATTTTGCAACACTTGACTAGTTTCACTTGAAATATCTGCAGTATGTTGTTACAAAGCCTATAGTTGAAATTTCGCGATATCTGACACGTTAGACTGTAACAAGTAGTGTAACTGACACTGCAATACTGTTTATACGTAATAGAGTAACACTGCATTGCGTTCGTTACATCTGAGACTGTAGTTATTGAAAAAGTGTCAACTAAAAAATGGCTCGTTGATAATTTGCAATTGGAGCTGATCCTACATTAACACCCGGAATGTAATAATCAATGGCTCCACGGCTCGTGATTTGCCAGGGAAATATTGCATTTTGCAAAGGCCCCCGTCCTATCTGGCCCGAGTTATCACGGTTGATTTCGCATTCATTGAATTGCACTGCCGAACCTCATTATGGAGTTATGATTAGAATACTGCGGGTAACAATGTGCGCAAAAGTGACGCTTTGGGGGTAAAGGTCACTTATTTCATAGCGTAGTCGTTCAGAGGTGTCCAGGTTAGGTTAGGTTCAATTTGAAGCCAGTGATTAGAGCGGGACTTTTGCATTTTGGCTGATGACTAATACACTTCCGGTCTGCCAACTTCTGCCGTTTTTCCCCGTGCACCGCCATCTTGAACCCCGTACCTCACAGTCATTCTTGTCACTCCACAACAATCCTCGTCGTCCTCTCAGCACTTCTCCAGACCCAACGACAAGTTCCAGCACCATGCAATCGGAAATGCCCCGCGTGAAAAGACCTTAATGTCCGCCACCACCACACGTGGAGAGGCTTCCTGGAAATATGGGGCGACTCTACGGGGAGCCCTTTTCCCATTGTCTCCCCTAACCACATTTACCTGATATTCCTCCACAATATGCCGGAGCTGTTTCTGCAAGCTGTGTAATTGCGTCCCATTTAGCCGGCCGACGCCATTCGGAGTAAATCTTGATTCAGGAGAGGCCGCTTACCACACTAATGTCCCTAATGCACACACGCATCCCTCTCCCTGTGTCTCTCCACAGGAGCCCAGCAGGATCATGCATGCACAGCCAGCGTCTCATCATCTGTGGCCCTCACGTGACGGCAGCGGACATCTTGTGCTTAGTATTCAGGACTTGTATGGAAATGGCCGGCTTGTAAAATGCCGTTAGATTCCTAGAGAGTGTGACGCTTCTCGTTATAGGAGACTCAATTTGTGTCGTGGTAAGCGAGGAAAGATTTGGTATGGGCTGGTGAGGCGACCGTTATGCACAGGGAGTCGGCCGAGGTGGCGGCCGCCATATTTGGGACATGCTGTTTCCTGCTATACAACAAAACAGCGAATCGCGCCGTTGTTTGTGAAACTAAACAACAAAACGTCTATCTGGCTGGGTCGGATGTCACGAGTAAGCGAGGAAATATTTGGTGTGGCTTGGGGAGGCGGCCATTTTGGCACATTGTGACCGTTATGCACAGGGAATCGGGTGAGGTGTAGGCCGCCATATTTGGGACATGCTGTTGCCCGGTACGCGCCTAAAAACAACGAACCAGGCTATTCTTTGTCACTTAAACAACAATACATCTTTCTGGCAGTACCGGTAGTACTGGTGGAGTGTGGGGGACCGATTTGTGGGCTGGGCAGGCGGTTATTTTGCGACCGTTATGCACAGGGAGTCGGCTGAGGCGGCTGCCGCCATATTTGGGACACGGTGCGGTGTTGCCCGGTATAATTATGCCTAAAACCAACGAATCACATTGTTCTTAATGTAACCAACCAACAATACGTCTCTCTGGCAGTACCAGAGGTGCAAACGTACAGTATAACGCTTCCATAAAAATCCGCTGGTTCAGAAACAAGCATTATAACTCCACACCACGCTCTGCTGAACCGCATTTTTAAGATTCGAGGAATTCTCCGCAGTTGCTCCCCACAATAACAAAAATTCAGTCGCTGGAACAGTTGCGCAGAATAATAATTCAGACCCCCTATACTGAAATTCGGTGCACAGGTGTGGAGCTCACCTGGGGACATCGACCTATAGAGTGCGCTAGTCCTGTCGAGAGTTGTTGTGGCGGAAGCAATTTTGTCCAAACATGGCTCCTGTCCTTCAACCAGGTGATTTCGAAACTGTCGACACGGTCTACTGCATTCGAATAGCGTCTGTCGGAGTAGGCATAGCGAGGTTTCTAAATAAGCTCAATTTTGACCATAAGCTGACCGCACCTTCTCGAGGCTACATGTGAATAATACATATTCCATCAATTATGACATCAAAGCTGTACGGAACCGGCTCTGTCCGCTTCGCCTGCAAATTATCGGTATAGCGACATACCCTTGTAAATGATGCTGTACAATGCACGGCGCGCCAAGAGGAAACCCTCCAGACCACATCTCATACTGCGAACTTATCAAATTTTAAAACAAGGGTGTGTAAAACCACCTTATGAAATCGCCAGTAGTTGAAGGAGGCCCAACACTTATTTATAAACCATTAGTGTGTATAACAGCAGCATAGAGAGAGCCATTAAGTTTAAATCAGGCTTTCTACTACTCCTAGCCCTTTTGGTGAATTATGCATTGGCTGTAAGGAGAAGGTGTTTGCCTCCGACAAAATCCACCATCAATATTCCTGGCAATCAGTCCTAGTCACACGGTCGCAGAGATTGCCTCCATTACTGGAGACATTTTGGAAGATTGTCGCTGGACCTTCCTCATCTGGGGAGGATCAGAATCGGACACTTATTGACACAGGAGTTGAATTAATGTTCAGCTAAAGGTTCAAAAATGAATTTGGATACAAAATGGACGGAAGAGACAAAATGGACGAATATGGATACAAAATGGACGAACATGGATACAAAATGGACGAACATGGATACAAAATGGACGTAATAAATGGAAATGGACACAGTGCTTAATTTTTCAGATACTTTCAACACAATGTTAGCTACTCATGTTAGCTAATAGGTGTATAAAATAGCTGCTCATGTTAGTTCATACTCAATGAAAATATTAACTGTTCATATTAGCTAATACGTACATGAAAAGTATTGAATGCTCATATTCGCTACTGTTTTATTAGCTACTAATATTTATCTGACCTCTTATTAGCTACTAATATTTATCTGACCTCTTATTAGCTACTAATATTTATATTAGCTCCAGTAACTACTGATTTTATAAGCCTAGTAACTACTGATTTTATAAGCCTAGTAGCTACTAATTTAATATTAGCCGTCATTAGCTACTAATTTAATATTGGCCGTCATTAGCTACTAATATTAGCCGCAAATGGAAATGGACGACATGGGTACAAAATGGCAGACATAAGATACAAAATTGCCGAAAATTGGTAAAAGTGGATGAAATTGAACCGAAATGGACGAAAAATGAACGTTACCGCTAGATGTCTCCACACATCACAACTCCTTCTATCCACCGATGTTCAAAGCAGTCGATTCTACTCAAATCCGACAGCTGGCGTCTTATATGAACACCTCAACTTACGAGGCTACTCCCCGTCTAGTATAGCTACAGGTTTAAAAGCACCACGTGTAATCCCTCTTGACGCGTGGAAGGACACCGGTTTTCACTTTTCCCTCGGAAACTTGGAGGGTGCACAAGGTTTTCTCTCCGGAAAACGAGGCTCGACAACTTAATCTGAAGGAGGAGTCGTAGTAGATGAGCTTGAATGGATGGGTCCTTCATCTGACGGCTTACAAGGCTAAGCCTTAATGTAAGATCATTAGCCGCATAAACGTGCCAGATCCTCATGCCTCCAGACTTGACACCCATACCATCATCCTCCTCTGTTGAAGGAAAGTCTCTGACGTTGACTTATGAACTAGAGTTATAATCCGGGAGGAATTAATCATGCTCTTTCAAGAGCGTACCTACTACCCGTGAAGCCGCCGCCATCTCTTCTACATAATCCCCCATTTTAGTTACTGATCTCGGACGGTGCTACGTTTGCGTTTCGGTTCAAGCCCGAATAAATCATCCGGAAACGGGTTTTCCACCAAAATAGTTGAGGTAGAGCATGGAACAGGTAGTAGGAACAGTCTGAGATCATATTTACACACATTTCATGACAGAGTATTAGCTTATATGAGTAGACAATATTTTCATAACAGTAGTAGCTAATATTCGTAGCCAATAAGAGTAAAACCTAATATTATTATAGCCAATAACTTCATAATAGCAGTAGCTATATAAGAAGCCAATACTTTTCGTAACAATAGCTAATATCAGTAGCCAATATTTGCATAACAATAGTAGCTAATATTTTATTTGATACCCCGTTCTCGAGCCGTGGGCTCGTGTGGGGGGAAATAGTAGCTAATATAGGTAGCCGATATATTCATAAGAGTAGTAGCTAGCATGAGTAGTAAGAGTAGTAGCTAATATCAGTAGCCAATACTTTTCATAAAAGTAGTAGCTAATATGAATAGCAAATATATTCATAAGAAAGGTAAGATGAGTAGCCAATACTTTCCCTACGAGTAGTAGCTCATATAAATTGCCAATATTTTTTATAAGAGGAGTGGCTACTCTAGTATTAATATCTAATACTAGTTTTCTAATACGAGTAGTCAATACTCTTATAATATGAGTGGACAATACTTTTCATAACCACATTAGCTAATATGTATAGCAAATACGTTTCCTAAAAGTAACTGCTAAAACAAGCTGCTTGATTAGGACCAGGACAAAGGAAAATAAATAATTGATCATAGTCGTACTACTTTACTAATCGGGTGCCTGTTTGTCCGGGGTGAGTCATCTAACTCAACGGGACGTGACTATGATGACGTTTCTTAAAGCGCCAATGACGAGGGATACTTGAAGCTCATTTGACGGAAGAATATCTCGCCTCTGGTGCTTTAAGAAATGTCATCATACGTCACGCCCTTTTCTGAAAGTGGTCATACTGTACGACCTTGACATTGCGCCATCTATGTGAGAGGCACGGTACTAACTGAGTTGACATAAACAAGCAAACATACCAATTATCCAACTTTTGACAAAGTATGTACACTAGTCACCCTACAGGTAGTAATGTAATATTTAAAGTAGTGTATGTCGTAGATTGATCCTAGAAAGCTAGATACCTAGACAGTGTTGACACTTCTAACAGCTGACAGCTTATGATCGAAGGGTTATAAAATATTCCTACAATTTCGATCATGCTTGACACACTTCCTTCATCCTTCTATTGTGCCTCGTTTATTGTGCTGTTATTGGCCAGTAAAATCTGCACAATAAGGCAGATGACCCATGTCCATCTAGGGTCAATAGTTCACCTGAGACCCCCCCACATCTCCTATTCCCCTGTCCGTCTGTTGAAATCCGACCATTCAGGATCGATCGGAACAACCAGGGTTTGCACACACTCAATTAAATAGATTACTCGTCGAACAATTAGGCCAAAGGGGAGGTTTTAACAATGAAGAGGGTGGGGGAGGATATGGGGTGGGGGGTGATGGCTCTCTTCGCCAACAATTGGCAGGGAAATCTCACAATGCGATCTGCTTAATAAAATTAGCGAATTTGAGTAACCATGATTTTCATCAAATTAGCAGATAATATGAATAGCTAATATTATTTTATTATATACAGTATGTATTAGCTAATATGAGTATCTAATATTTATTGCATACCCCATGTATTAGCTAATATGAAATAGCTATATTGAGAAGCTGACATGAGTAACTATTTCCATAGAGGTATCAGCTAACATGAGTAGCTAATACTCTTCTAAAGTATTGGTTAATTAGGGTATTAAAACTATACGAACATTTGCAGATGCTAAGAGTAGCTAATATTTCTTATATACCATATGTATTAGCTAACATGAGTAGCTAATACTCTTGCAAGGTATGGGTTACTTAGCGTAGCTAAAAGTTTAAGAACATTTGCAGATGATAAGAGTAGCTAATATATAATTAGTAGCTATTACGAGCTAATATAAATTGACGGCTAATAAGAGTTCATAAAATTAGCAGCTAATATGAAACAGGAGCTAATTTGAGAAGCCAATACCATTCATATATATTAGCTAATATGAGCTAGCTAGTGAAAAGCAATTATGACGAGTAACTAATATTTTCATTGAGTATTAGTTAACAATATTTTCATTGAGTATTAGTTAACAATATTTTCATTGAGTATTAGTTAACAATATTTTCATTGAGTATTAGTTAACAATATTTTCATTGAGTATTAGTTAACAATATTTTCATTGAATATTAGCTAACATTAGTAGCAAATATTTCCATTTAGTATTAGCTAACATGAGTAGCTAATAAATATGGTCTTGAAAGTAACTGCAAAAATAAGCAGGTTAGTGGTAAAATAGATAATTATATTAGTGTAACACGGGTTTTGTATTGGTAAATAGCTGTATACCCTTACCGAAATTTTCTCTACCTCGCGGCGAGGTCGTCAGACGAGCTTATGGCCACCCAACCGCATACTAGCGGTTGTTTCATTTCGCTATGTCGCGGGCGAAGTCGCGGCGAGGTGGCGGTCGGCGAGGTGGTCGCGAGGTGGCCACCTCGCGACCACCTTGCCAGCCGAGGTAGTCGCGAGGTACCCACCACGCGACCACCTCGCCACTATATTGATATTATATATAAATTAATTTCGGTAAGGGGACCTCGTCATGACGAGCTAGCCGCTACTTGGCGCCGAGCAAGTCACACTGGGGATGGGGAAGTGGCTTTTTCGCTTTTTATTATTCTCTTCTTCGCATGGTTGGTTGCTTGGTTTTCGTGGAAGTGCGGAGGTGCCCGGCTTGTATGGCTCTTTCATACCGCGGATTGTCCTGCTCGCACCAAACAGCATTGCCATCGAATGACTCTAGCAAATTAATGTCACAATGAAGTACCTCTGGGGTAAATGAGCCGCATGCAGTGGAGTATCCTGCCACCTTTGCACATGGGTAATGGCCAAAATTAATTCGCATTGTTGTGGGATAAATCGGTGCAACGATACACCGACGGCAGCGCCTCCTCCAAGCGGGAAGCTGCCCCACATTCGAATAAATTGCTCGGCGCCAAGTAGCGGCTAGCTCGTCATGACGAGGTCAGAAAAAGAGACTTGAGATCGCGGAATGACTTGCTCGGCGCCAAGTAGCGGCTAG
>KZ538507.1:54693-65601 GCA_000934665.2 Catajapyx aquilonaris | reverse complement strand
TCTATTACCCATGAAAGTCTTTGCAGAGTTACAATAAACACCCTGTATATATATATATATATATATATATTTTTTTTTTTTTCATTACCCCACGGGGGGAGTTATCTACTCCTTAGGGGGGGTGGATTACCACCATTTGTATTTATTTGGAGCATGTTAAGAGAATCTTATTAATTACTCCAAGGGTATGTAGGAGGGGATGTGCAAAGTGCATGTGCAATGTCACTAACAGTCATTTTGTGAACTCCCCCGGGTGGATTAGTCTTTAGGAAATTTCCACCCGAAATGAAGCCAGAGATGGCACAACTCTGCACGGATAAAGGTGGGAACCCCGGGTGGGGATTGAACCCGGGACCTTCGTCATGTAATTTTTAGATTCATGAACTCCAAGAATGGCTCAAAATAGTATAAAAGTGGGTAGTAGTACATTTGTGTGAATTATAAGGGTGGTGTTTGGTTGTTACTAAATAAAATATAGCGGTCCACGGATAGAATTGTCTGATTTTTTAATATGGTGTAAAACTTCTTTGGAGCTGTCAAATAAGGTATACGTCATGTTGGGCGGCCAGCTTTAAATTGGTAAAAAAGCCACTTCTTTTTCACTCGTCTATTTCGGCCAATCAGAGACGGGCTAGATGGAATTCTATTGTAGCGTTAGATAGTACTAGGCTAGATATACCTCCATGCCAAAAATAATTTCTTAAATCAAAGTCGTTTGGGCGTGGTGATTTTTGAAAGGCTAGGTCACGTGACCTGCCTACAAGCCTAACCGCGGCCAATCGAGGCCGCTCCTTTTGCACACGGGGCCTACTCGCCACCCCCAGCAACATATCCGAAGCACGAAGAAATCAATTTTGGGATCCTTTTTACTATGCTTAATGCATGAGGTCCTTTCCCTTCACCCTGTATATATTATTATTATATATAAGTTATTATTATTAAGTAGGGGTTTGACAAGACCAACAAGAAAAGTACCAGACAGGTGGTTGCTAGTTGGGAACAGGCAAGGAAAGTTTCAGGCTCAGAATGTCTGGAATGTTCAAGAAGTATTTTGTTTGGTGGATTTGATAAGCAAATTTTATTTGTCCTCTTTAGCCATTCTGGCCCACTGGGAGTGGATGTGCCAGAGGCTTTCTTAGTTCCATGGATTCATGCTGGATGGTAAGAAGCTGGTCTTCAGGGAAGATGACACCACTGGAAGTGCTGGCTGAGCGTGAGTCCATATATCGTCTCCTGGCACAGACGACCCCGGAGAATCTGAATAAGGAGCATGCTGCATATACACTAGATCCCCATACCAGATATCCCAATCTCAATGTCAGGAGTGTACTTTCATTTCAGGTAAAGTAAATGAAAAATTATGTTCAGTATTGGTTTTGTTGCATATGGTCCAAGATTAATGTGCTGATTGCTGGTGCCTTGTATTGCAGATGAGGTCACTGTATAATAGTGACAACCCTGAGGCTATTGAGAAGCCACAAGTAATTGAGCCAGTCAAGAAGAAGAGGAGAAGAGGTGAGCCTGGATAGATGCTCTGGCATTATATTTTTAAAAAGCCTAATGTGTACCTGTGACTACAGAGAATTGAATTCAAGTTACTGGCCCTTGTCATACTTAGTTGCCTTGAGATCTAGGATTCATTTTGTGAGAGCAAGATCTTGGGATAAGAGCCGCTGATAATTATTAGTCACATGACCATTAGAGCAGAAATAATATATGTTTTTTTCCTGCCTGCCATGCCTTGAGATTGAAAAATACAGAAATTTTGTAAGACTGTTCAACTTCAACACATCCTTATTTCTAATACCTCCCAACTTCTTGCATGCAGCCCCCACTGCCAGTAAATATTATTGAAACATTCATTTTTTCTTTTCAATGTGTTCCTGCTATCACCTTCATATCTACAGGGAAAGGTAAGTGTTTGCCATGAGTGTTACATTCTGTAGCTTCGGTAGCTACATTTTCTGTAACAGTTACAATGGTTTATTGTTCAACTGGGGTTTGTCTTTGAGACAGTTTTCAAAATAGTGTTACAGCAAAGAGTCTTATTAATTTCTTTTGCATAGCCACCTATAGTTAAAGAGAAGTTGCTCTAATAATAATAATTTTCACTATGATTCTATTTTTTTCTCAGACCAGGTTGCACTTCTCACAATGTGTATTCCAAATGGATTCTAAGAATGGTTAGACATTTTTTCACACTTGTGTTGCTTGTTTTTAAGCATATACTTTGGAACAGCTACTTTTGAGGTGAAGAAAAATATACAGGGTGGCCACGAGAGAGAGAAGAGAGGGGCACATGTTTGATGAGGAATCAGTCAATAAGAAAATTCCATTAAGGCAAATAAAACTACAAGAAAACATGTATACAGGGTGTATCTGAACTCAGTGCCCCGACGTATATGACTGCCTTCCTAGCCACCAGAGGATCGATTTAAGTATAGGAGTCATTATGTCTGGCCGCCGCATTACTGAGATAATTGGCCGCAAACATGTAGTACAAAATATCCTGTCGGTTAGGCCACCCATCGAACCCTCCCCCAGTCAGAAGGCTCTGGAAGGTCTGGGGGCCGGACTTTGTTGGTTTGTTGCCCACAGGTGGTAAGGCCTCTTTGGCTAGTTACACCAGAAAATTCTATTTGAAAGTCAGAAGGAGCGATTAGGCAAAAATCGCTAAAGAGTGTATCTCAGTAATGAGGCTGCCCAGACATAATGACTCCTCTACATAAGTTGATCCTCTGGTGGCTAGGAAGGTGACTGATTGCTTATCAAACATGTGCCCCTTTCTTCGTGGCCACCCTGTAAATTTTTCTTCACCTCAAAAGTAGCTGTTCCAAAGTATATGCTTAAAAACAAGCGGCTTAAGTGTGAAAATACTCTACTACTAGAAAATTTCTTATCCTTTGGTGTGTCGAATGGCATACATTAATATGCCATTATGAAACTGTCAGTCCGATTCATCAGTTTTCCTCTCCTCTCTTATTTTTCTGAAGATTCTCTAGTCAACCCAGAGACTCTTCTGGCATGGCTGCAGAAGCAGGTGTCTGGCTATGACCTGGTTCTTGACGATGTGGCAGCATCCCTTCGCAGTGGTCTTGCTATATGTGCCCTCATTCATTATTTTCGACCGGACCTCATAAATTTCCATGAGCTGGATAGGGATGATGCAGCAGGCAACAATCAGCTAGCTTTTGACGTCCTTGAGACTGAGATGGGGATACCACCTGTAAGTTGACTTCCAAGTGTTACACCTTACTCTATTGTCTTGAATTCTGCAGTTATTATTTTGTTTTAGGTAATGACAGGAAAAGAAATGGCAGAGTGTGAAGTGGTAGACAAGTTGACGATGGTGTCCTACCTTTCCCAAATATATGATGTGTTCCGTGGAGAAATTCCACATGTGAAACATCCGAAACTGGTAAGTATTTGTTTGAAACTATGCAAGCAAGGGATGGTTTGCAAAGTTCTGTGTTAATTTTTTAAGTTTGGGGCTGATCATATAAAAAGCAAAAGCGAATGTGTATTTTCCTATTGATCCGTGAAAATCTGTGTGTATAATTTTGTCATTTTTTCATCTTTCAAGTGGCCACATGAGGGGTGGGGGGTGAGTGTAGAATTTGTGATATTTTTTTAGCAATGTTAATTGGAATCCAATTTTTAAGAGTTGCATATTGGTCACTTGATTGATGATCATGCACTACTGGTTTCTACTGTGATATCTATAAGTCAGATTTGGTACTTACTAAGTGACTGATTTGCTATTTATTTATTGATTATATTATAAAATTAAACAACACCCCTTTCTTTGAGTCTGCCTGAAATCCATTGAAAATGGCATAGCTGCTGCTCCGGACTTTGTCTACTTGGTGTCACCGGTATTCATTTACTGGTGTTACATATGATTTGGTCTAAGGCTCAAATGCAGTAACCAGCAATTCAGGGGCCAGATGGCACTTATGAATTTTTAGCGATACCGTAACAATGTTGAAGGAGGCTATTTGCAGCTACTCAGTGGTTCTATTTAGAAAAAGTGACAGGCAAGGTAGCACCATTCATGCAGCTCAGTCATCAAGTTACCATCAATGGTGCAACCTGACCCGAAGGGTGTACCCAATATGATCATTAATATGGGTTACAATATACGTGGGCTGTCCTAAAATGGTTTACAATTAATTTTTTTGCCACAAATACAGTGCCTGTACAGGTCGGCAAATAGTCACACATTATAAATAGAATCCTGGAGCTGAATTCACTACCACCACAGGTGTGTCAACCTCTCCAGGCCCTCCAGGAACCACTTTTTGGAGGTGCGACGCACCCAATACCAGACAACTGTGCACAATCAACAATGTAAACAACTGTCAACAGTGTCCTTGAAATGGCGTAGGTGAAGGGTTTTTTCCATGGATCTGGGTTTGGGTGCTTCCACACCTGATGCACTCACCCGGCTTGGCCCCCAGTGACTTTCACCTGTTCAGATCCATGAAAAAAACTCCTTCGCTGATGCAATTTCAAGGACATTGTTGACTGTAATCAGTTGTCTGGGACGGGGTGCGCCGAACCTCCAAAAAATGGGTCCTGGAGGGCACGGAGAGGTTTCACACCCATGACTCCTGTGTATTCGGCTCCAAGAGGATTCTATCTATAACATGTGACTATCTGCCGACCTGTACGGGCAGTGTATTTGTGGTAAAAAAATAAATTGTAAATCATTTTAGTATGGCCCTCGTAGTATTATGGGCATGCACGAGAAATCCAGTAGTTCAATTTTAGGGGTTTTTGAGTCATTTACACCACTAACAAAGAGCATTTTTTCAGCTCTATTGCTTGAAGTGCATTTGGTCATAAGGTCATAAGGTCATAAGGATTCATAATGAACCATGAACCATGAAGCCAGGATTTTATATCATCAGTAGCATGTAAACAAGTACGAGGTCAAAGCTTTGCCTGCGAATATCTCAAAACGGGTCTTTGTGATTTAGTTGATTTCTCGTGTATTCCCCCCGTGATATTTCCAAAACATAATATATGTACAGATTTATTATGAACTAAATATTTGGCAACTGACACCTTCTCAGCTCCTAGAACAATTGTCACAACCCTCAATTTCTTTCACCCCTCTCCTGCTCCATCTCCACATGCTGCCACCCTTAACTCACCAAAGCAAGGTTGTGGCAAGGTCTTTGGAACCAAGCTGTCCATGTGGTATGTGTAATTGTAACTAGAATAAGAACAGTGCATTCAGATATTTAATTTACTCTACACTCTACAGTGAGAGACCCTAGTATGTTGATAGTGACCTGGAGAAATGACTGCAATTGCTAAGGCAAATGTGTGACTGAATTCATTTATTTCCATGGTGCATTTATTGCATGCAATATTTTCAGCAAGAGTTCAAATAGACTTTATAAGTTACTGTAGGTGTTCACACTTGCTTTGAAGGTGCTGTGGGGGAAGATAGTTGTATAGGTTAAAGTGCAACTGAAACGTTGAACTCATTCATGACTTACTGATTTGTATATCAGGCAATTAAGGGAGCATGATTATTCTACTGTTTTCACCAAGGTTTCCACCCTTGGCACAGAATAATACTGTATTGTTCTTCACCTGTATCATATCTTGCATCTAACAATGCAGTCCTTCAAAGTGCTTTACAATGAGTTGTAAAATAATATTGATAGTAAATCCAAAACAAGGTCACCCTTGTTGTTCGTTGTTGGTAGTTATATTTGAAACAACAATAATAAGGCTCAATGCACCATTTGAGATACACCATGAGTGGTACAACTAGTATTTAGGCTTGGTTGCACCACAGAAGATAGGTCATTGAGGGTTTAGTGAAATGGAGCGATTGAAGACCACACTGCAATAAGGGCCCATCTGTCAATTGTTATGGAAATGCTTTGATGGCATAATAATAATAATAATAATAATAATAATTCATACCCCGTTATCAGCCGGCGGCTCCTTAGGGAGGATT
Source organism: Catajapyx aquilonaris (assembly GCA_000934665.2). NCBI lineage: Eukaryota > Metazoa > Arthropoda > Diplura > Dicellurata > Japygidae > Catajapyx > Catajapyx aquilonaris. Next base: position 59,621 of record KZ538507.1, on the reverse strand, counting down.
TTTTTTTTTGACAGGAACTCTTCGTTTCGATTTTACTGCGCTTTTTGAGATAGGATAGGAAAGGAAGGAGGCGGCTGTGGCCTATTATTTTAGGAAACAACTCCGGAATTCTCCTGGAGGAACCGTGGGAAACCACAGAAAACCACGGTTAGAGTTGCCGGCACCGGGATTCAAACCCAGGACCTCCCGATTAGCAGTCGGATACCATATCCCCTCCGCCACCACTGCTTCGGTAATGTAACCTAGTATGGCTATAACAGTTGTTGATTACATTACCACGGCAACAGTGACATTCAGCAATATCCATAGTTTCATAATATCATCGATGATTGATTGTCGTCGATTGCATTACCATTGGAAACAGGCCGCGCAAAGAATGGGTTGTAATTGAGTAACAATCAACAACAATCAAGGATTGTTGCAACGGTTGCTATGTTAACCAATTGGCATGTAATCTCGTTTTAATTGTATGGATTCATTAAAATACAGTTCAACAAATCATACAAAATTCACACACATACTTTACTTGTCCAAATGTGGGTGCATTTGCCTCTTATTGCGTTCCCCCGAAGGGACGCCAGATTTCAGCACTACTCTCAGACAAGGAAAGTAAAAAATATTCCTATATTTCCACATCGACATCATCATTCATAAGTTTTCTAAGTATTACAAACAAAAAATAACTCATAATGCTAATCAACATTCGAGAATTAATTACTAATCGTCTTCGGAACGTGGAGGTGCAGCCATTATTTCCTGAGTTAAAATTCAAACACCTGTATCTTAAAAATCTGAAGCAATAGTGAGCAGGTTTGAACTTGTATCGTTAGCTGGGACTCTCCTGAAGCTCCCGTCACTACTGCCAGCTCTTTAGCAGCAGAAGAACCTGCGCAAAAAAATTAAAATGCAACAACTGTGCAGGTGTCCCCTATAGGGGACACTCGGCATATCTGGGTTAAAGAGTATAAGGTTGGATGGAGGTATGGAAACAGTTGTCCATCTGTGTAATGTAATGACTAGCTTACATTTGAACTATTATTTGAATGTAATGCAGGATGATCCTGAACTCTGCCTGAAGGAACTAGTCCCATCAGTCCAGACGTCTGCCCAGCACCAGGTGACCTCTGCAGCTCACCAACGCGCCCTGCGTGCCTGCCTTATTGCTAAGATCGGAGCTTCTAAATCCAGTGGAGGGAAGAAGAGGTACTCCGGGGAGAGGGGGGAGAGCACTGCAGTTGGTGGGAGTGGAGGAGGAGGAACACTCAAGAGAGCTCGGAGAAGGAGAAGTGGAGACAAGGAGAAGGCCCTGGTCAGTATCTCATACACTGTCTTTGGGAGAAAAGTAAAGTGTAGTAGAGAGAATGGCATAAATCAAGTTTATGAAACACTGCATTTGGCACAAAAATTGACCTCTGATATCAGTGCATATTAAGATGCCAAGTGGAAGAGTTTGTCTTGATCTCCACCAGTCTTGTTGCAAAAAAGCTATAAAATTTTCATGTGTGTCACCTAGCTTCATCATGCAGCTGCCTGTTTACGGTGGATGTTTCAAGAGTTTTGTATTCTCTGCCTTGATGTTTTCAAGTTCCAGCTTCTATTATCACCACGCGAATATTCATACACCTGGAGGTGTATTTCAGTGGTAATTGAAATCTAGCTTTATTAAATCTGATTTTTTTAAATTGTAATTAATCACCCACGAGATGGGCCCTTGCTCACCTGTGCATTCACATAACACAAAATTATACAAGGTAGGATCTTTAAACAATTGGAGTATACTTATTACCCTATTTTTAACAGGTGAATAAATCTAGACAACATGCATGTAAGTGAAAATCTAGGCAGGTAGCGAATGATGGATATAAATGGCAAATGGAACTTGAGGTGTCCCTTGTTATTGAAACCATAATGTCACTTTTCAGCGGGGTAGTATTAGGCAGGTATTCTAAGAAACTACAGTATATCAAGTCTTGGCATGAAAAACAATCAAAATTGGCTGAGGAGTTAGAAATATAACTTAGTCTTTTTAAGTAAATTGTGAAATTGTGGGTCCAGGAAGAGCAGTGGAAGCGCAGGGAGGAGATATGCCAGAACCGCATTGAGAGGCAGCGTAAGCGGAGGGAACAGCGTATGCTGGCTACCCTGCAGTTCCTTAAGAGTATGCAGATGCTACAGGCCAGCACCTCGAGGGATAACAACAATGATGATGGTGGGGAGCAGGCTCCCTTTGAAGACACCTCCATCTTTATCTACAGACAGACTGCCCCCAATTTTGATGACAGGGTCAAGGAACTGGAACAAAAGTTGTTCTATCCTGTAAATAAGCCGAGTTTGAAGCATGGATTATGTCTTAGTGTGTCTTGTGTGACGTTCCCTGTGTATGCTAATCCCATCGTCATGACAAGACTTTAGAAATAACAAGAGGAAGTTAGTTTGTACTTAAGGCTGTGTATCACCCCGGAGTGGGAATAGCCGTATCCCATGTAACTTATATCCCTGTTTTCTCTTACACTATTTATGGTAATCTTGTCAACTATATCTTAATCCATTCAGCATGAGTAGGAAATTGAGATGAGTGTATTACATTTTGCAAATTATTTATAATAATCAACATTTAGGGTGCCAAACAGGCAGGAAACTGGGATGAAAATGAAAAATGTTGCCATTAGTAGACTAGATATTCGCAGAAAAAGTCCTTCTAGTCATCTCACTTTCACAATTTTTGGGTGCAGGTGGCTGTTGGTTTGAATAAAATCAAGAGGTCCATAGTGGAGATAATAGGGATATAAGTTGATGATACAAACCGGAGCTTTTACAGCCCTGCTGGGGGTAAGTAGTGCATGACTTCTCTCCCTGACAGCGCTGCAGTCGACGCGCTCTTGAATTCGAAATGCAAGTTTCTATTTGACTGTGGGCGTTCATTTTGGATTATGGCCACGATTCTTTTTGCATCATGTTGAGAAGGGTTCAGTAGCTATTAATGGACCTGGTCCCATTCCTCTACGACGAAAACCTACTGTACTACGGCGAGAAACATCTCTGCATCATCCGGAAGCAACAACTTTCTATCGGGTGTGGCTATCAAAATGGGGGCAAAACAATTCGGTGCCCACATTTTTAAACTGTTCTCCCTCAAAGTGATAATATCCTAGGGTAAAGCATTCATCCGGGGCAATTAAAAAACAGACGGCGTGCATGCCAAGAAGAGAGAGGGTAAAATGCATACAATATGGCAATGCAGCTCTCCACTTGCAGCTGTTGCCTTATCACCTATAATCCTCTGAGTGATTTCTTGGCTCCCTTTTCCACTTTTTGGGGGAAAGCAACTTTTCCAGCAGAGTCATGGTATGTCGAAGGGAATGTGATGGTGGCTCGACAGTCTCAGAATTTGATATACAGGATGAAAAATCATGTGCATACACACACACACAGGAGTAGTGCCAAAAGACTCCCACTGAGAATAAAAAAGTAACAAAAAACCCTGTGATAGAGAACATAGCTCTTTTTGGGGGGTGGAACACCACCATTTGTGATGAATTTTCTAATTTTTATTCGACACTGGTGCAGGGAAGAAGGGAAAGGGGGTAAGGATGGGGATTTTGGGGAGGAGACACAGGTGCAAGTGCAATGTTGGAAAATGGGCCATGTGCAGTCTCCCTGGAGGTAGGTTGCCAGATGCCTCCAAAGTGCTGGTCAGAGACCCTCCTGACGCAGGCGAAAGGGAACTCCCGAGCGGTGATAGAACCCGGGATCTCGTGTGTGTATGCACACGATTTGAATGATTGATTATATAGTATATTGATCTGTTAGCTTATGTTGAGGGGTGCCACAGGTCTCGGATGCTTCAGCCCCATCTTGTGCATGAATCGAGAGCGAAACCAATGGTGCCAGATCCAGCGATTTTCACCTAGGGCGCTATTTTTAAACCCCCCACCCAAAGAATGCATAATCTAGCAGGAGACAAAGGTTTAATAACCCTTAACTTAAATGATCACATATACTGTACATGACTGCTATATCGTATCACAAAATTTGAGTTCTTTTGTTCTTTTCAAAATTAGATTATTACCTTGGCAGTGAGGATGATAGCAATCAGGATTATTTCCTACTGGTGATATGAATGTCAATTTCAGTTTCATTTTAGATGAAAATGTAAAGAAAAAATGTTTTACTGTCAAATTCCATTACATTTATGGGTAAGCAATGAACTCTCATTGTCATTACTGCTGTGTTAAAGAGAGAGTAATTCAAAATCTCTGAGTAAGCCAATGAAAGTCATGGGGTGTGGATTCAGCCATCCCATTGGCCAGTGTCACCCATTGTAATGAAATATTAAACAGTTGCAATGAAAAGCCCATGTGACTTACACAGCCTTTCAGTTTTTAATCAGATTTATATAACATTTTACTAACATATTTTTGCTTCCAGTTTTATGTCCAGTTTGTTCCCTGTGACTTGTTTGTTGATTGTTTCTGTAGTTATGGTTACTTGTTTGTGGAATAGAACATCTCTTAAGATGGTGCTCTCTTCTTTAGGATCGGGACGCCCGAAATGGTGATGGACAGAAGGGAGCTGATGGTTCTAAGGAGAAATTTTCAGGGAGGGTGAAGGATTTGGAGGAGAAGTTAAAGGGTGGCGCTGCACAGGAGAAAAAACCCAAAGATCTCATAAGGTCAATAGGTAAGACATATTTTAGCATCATATCCACTGCACTACTAGTTGTAGTAATGTGATTTCAAAACACACACTTGCATCACAAATGAGTTCGTGTACCATTGAAAATCTGCTTTGGGGCCGTCCATAATCCGCGCGGACAGATTTTTTCACTTTTTTACCTCCCCCCCTCCCCTTTGCGGACAGAAGCGGACAATTTCTTACCTCCCCCCCTAAAAATTGCGCGGACATGGCCTCCTTGACCCCCCCCCCCC
>KZ538507.1:0-54611 GCA_000934665.2 Catajapyx aquilonaris | reverse complement strand
TTTGACGTTTATTGTCCGCGCGTACAACTGCCTTCTACCCCCACCCCCCTGTACGGACAAGAGCGGACAAAGTGCAACCCCCCTCCCCCCCTTCACTTGTCCGCGCGGATTATGGACGGCCCCTTTGAGGGACTGCAGGTTGCAACACCCCATGATGCATGGCTTCTCGTTATGTGAAATCTTTTTCACTTTATTTAAAGAAATGAAAAAGCTTGCTAAATAGTAGGCGTCTTCGGCAATTCAGGAATCTGACTTCCTGGGCAGTTTGGATGTTCGGCAAATCAGGTGCCACGCCCCCTGAAGTAAGTGCGCATGCGCCCTACCTGACTTCCCAAGCTCAGGAACTTAGTGTACTCCTGACCTGACTTACTTGCTGAGAAACAATTAACAAACAAATTACTGTTATGGATGCAGCTGTGTTGCCAATGCAAAATGCCCAAAAACCCCGCGAGAGGACCTGAAAATACCCGATTTTACCCGCATTTTCATTTTACCCGCACCATTACCCGCCAGCGTCCGAAATACGGCACCGAAATACCCGAACATTGGCATATCACTGGGATGCAGCACAGGCGGGTAGGGGGGTCTCTCAGTTCGGCCGTTCGGCAATAATCTTCTGAGGGGCAGGGCTAACAACTCAGATATCACGTGACGCATCTCAGAATAATCTGAATTGCCGAATACGCCTATTATTACCTAACCTTTGATTGTCTTTTTGAGGTTATAGGAGCACAAAGGGGATATGGACAGGTAGCTCAGATCATTGCAGCTAACTTGTATCTGAGAAAATATTGGTACAGGCCTTGTAATAATCATATACAGAATTGACACGTGTGTCGTATGACACCACCCTATAAACAAGTTGACTCATCGCCTAGGTAGTAGTTACCATAGCTTTTACTTCTGTCCTCTAATGGTTGAACTTGGAAAGTAGCGAGCGGGGAAAGTACAGGGTGATTCTCTCAAATCCAAACCCAAACATTCCTCAATAACTTTGAAATTATTGTATAGTTCTCGATGAAAATTGTCATGTACTTACCTGGTATGATGCCAAACAAGGTCTGCCTAGAGCAGCGGTTCTCAAACTTTGGCACATCGGGGCCCCCTAGAAAGTAATTTCAGATATCATGCTTCCTCCTCCTCCCACCCCCCCCCCCCAAACCGAGTAAACTCGTTGCCACCATTTTCATCCATTTTCAAACCATTTTCGGCGCTGCAGGCGAAAATGTTGTTGTTTTTTTTGTTCAAGGTTACACAATCTTAGGTGAATATAATAACTGACAAAGTACAGTGAAATCCTCCTGTATTGTAAGCACATCGGATATAAGCAAGTAGAAAGATCAGTCCCTTCATATTTCTAGCAGTGCCAATAATGTCCAAGCGCAGTTGAATCTGGATGTAACAGACTTGTCTGCTATTATCTGACTGCACAAATCCTTATTCAGAACTGCACATTTGACTTTTAGAACAGTAAGTAACCAATAGGAGAGCTCAGCAGTGCTGACAGTGCTGATTTAGCAATGTACTCAACATACTGAGGGCATGACAGTAAATAAACAACAAATGAAAATTGGTTGCCATGGATACGTTATTTTCACATTCTAAACAACATTGGTCTGGTGAGTTGTGTTCTTCTCTTCTTCCGAGTTCATGACCATTGTCAGGAATGTGTCCAGTTTTAACGCAGGGGAAACGTAACTGCCACTAAGTTAGGGTCTGCAAGTGTCTGATAGTCCACCAGTTGTGAGGGTTAAGTTCATCTGCCCCAGTGAGTTTGATAGCATAAGAGAATAAGCCCTTAAACATTTATGTTACAATAAGCACATTTTACACTACCCTGATTTAAATGGATGTCCTGCTATTTTCTGTCACCAGGTAAAATAGAGAAGAGTGATTGGAATGTGCAGTTAATCGAAAAGAAGATTGAGGAGAGCAAGACAGCTGTGAGTGGAAGTAAGAAGAAAAAGGAAGAGAAAGTTCCTAAGTGGAGTCGAGAAGCATTTGACGATAAGGTAAATATTTAACATTCACTGATGTTCTCAGGGCTTAATAGTGTTGCTCTTTTTCTTGACAATTGCATCAGAGAAAAAAATGTAGTAAGGAGGTACGTTTTTACGCCCCTCCATTACCACCAATTTTTTTGGTATGTTTCATTTGCCCTGATTTTTATGTTAATATGGCAGTATCAAGCTATGGAACGAAAGCTACATGGGCAAGGACTTGACGAGGAGACTATACTGAAATATGCTGAGATAGATGAGAGCCTGAAGAAGCTCGGCAAGAAACTTCATGAAGGAACGACACTAGAAGTGGGACAGAGAGGCTCGAACAAAGTGTCTGCCATGGCAGAACAGCTTTGCTCCAAGCTTGAGAAGAAGAAGGGTGACGATTTTGTGTCTAAGGTGAGAACATTATTTAAGTCCTCTGATACTGTTACAACATTGTGCAAAAATTGGGGTGAGGAATTGAGGATAATATTTATGGAGTTATTGTTGCTCTGTTACACCACTGAGAGTTGACCATGGCTCAAGGATTTATTTTTGTTAGTAATAATCAATATAGTTTTCACATATCATTGACACCAAAAAACAATTATTTGTGGCTTTCAAGAAATGTATTGCTACATTGTATAGGATAGACACAGAGTAGAGGAACTTAAGCTAGGTAAGCAATCACTAGATTGACTGTAACTCACACTGTGATGTCAGTAGAGTGAATCAGCTTGCTATGATAACTAATTTTTTTAAATATTACAGGCATGCAATTGTGGCGTCACAGTTTTTTAAAAAGTTTTTTTTGCTCATCTTGGGAAGGGTCAGAAAAAATGAGAAAACAAAAAAGACCTGTTGCCATGTTGTTATTGAAGAGTAGAGGTGAGAGTAGTTCAGGAATATCTGAGGCTGGCCTGCAAGGCAACGCAAGGTTCACTTGCAGTCAGGGAGTGAAGCAGACATAATGAAGTTATAACTTATAAGTGTTTCTGTGATTTTTGTTGCTGGTATTTTCAAATTGAAATACAATTAAACCTGCCCATTATGGATCCTGGGTATAGCAGAAACCTATCCATTGCGGGTTGTTTTCTGGGAATGGGCATATGCATAGGACATGCAATGTATTTTTTGACGGATATTACGGAACCTGACCAACGTGGAAACGGAAGGGATTTTTGTCTCCCTTCAGAGAAAATCTCTGTTCATAACTGAAATCAAAAGGTTCACATTATCTCCTATGAGTCACAAAAATAGAAAATACAGCTGGGTTCACTCTCGGCCCTCCCAGGAGGCCTCTGAGTAACCCTTTTTGGACCATCCGACACGATACTGTGTCTCATTATTGCTGGATTTGCTACTGGCTCGTGGCCTTGAAAATACGCATATTGGTGAGGAATGGGGGACTATTTTTGGTTGGAAGACAGCTTGCGGGGACCCAAGAAGATTGCGACTCGTGATTTGTATGTTTAGTTCACAGTTCAGTCCAGTTTTAAAATGTTGGAGAAGAAGAAAGGGTTGACACAGGCTCTACGTATTGCCCGTGTCCGGACCGATGGTCCAATAGAGCAGGCAAAATTAATAGCCCAAAATTGAGTGTTTCAAATGGGTGGCTGGAAAGTTTCCGCAACAGACAGAATTTCATGGAAAACAGTGTTTGATGATTCAAGTATCGTGAATCTGGAATCAGGAGAAAATTGGAAGGAGAAGGAGGGGAGCATAATGTTCAGGCTATTCCAAGGAGGACATTTTCACCTGCAATGAAACTGCCATTTTTTTCTTAAATGTGCTACACACCAGACTAGTCCACAAAAATGTAGCATGGAAACGCTTAAGGGCCTAAATACTCTACTGCAGCGGTTCCCAAAGTGTGGGGCGCAAGACGATTTCTGGTGGGGCGTGGAAGTGTTTGAAATTTGAACATTTTGCATTATAAGTATGAAGACCTGAAATGAGCACCATATATGGCATATGCTAAGTTCTAGGGACAGGCGTGGTTGACTCGAAATTATATTCCATTTATATATTTTAAAACGTAGTAGGCCTAATAATGATGATGATAAGAGTTATACATACTCTCTCCCTTCCCCCCCCCCCCCCAAAAAAAAAGTTTGGTGTGTCGCGAAGATTTGTTGTCGTAAATAGTGGGTCGTGGTTCAGAAAAGTTTGGGAACCGCTGCTCTACTGTATGGACTGCTTTTCNGGCTGGATTTCCCCCCCCCCCCCCCATGCTGCTTTAAAATATTATTTTTCTCTTGTGTTCTCTCCCACATTTCATTATATTTATTTAAAAAATATATTGCAACTTATGCCCACCCCGGAGGGCGGCCACCCTTCATCAATTACCTTTGCTGTCTATAGCGGTAAATCAAGCTCTCAAAAATGTGATTTTTTTGGGGGATCTCGCCTTTATTTCTTATTATTTTATTTGGAAAAAGTATTTATTGCAACTTGCGGCCGCCCTTAGGCAAGTGCCTACTGTGCCTGATGCAGTGGTTCCCAACCTGGATGTCGCAACCCCTCAAGGGGGCCATGGAGCAGGTCCAGGGGGCCCATGAGAGGTCACGGTTATTTTTATACATTAAAAAATAACAAAAATTAAAAAATTAATAAAATAAATTTTATAGGGAATTTCATCGCAAAGGTTTTTTCAATATCTACTAACACTCGGGGATGGGAAGGGGGGGGGGGGGGTGTCGCAGGTTACTTGACTATCATAAAAGGGGGTCGCGACCCGAAAAAGGTTGGGAACCACTGGCCTAATGGGAAATCCGGCGCTGGAGGTAAGGTGCTTATTTTTGCTTTCTCCATTTTCCTCTCTTTCTCGCCAGAAAAAAAATCTCAGAAATGTCCTTGATCTATGCATAGCGGAAACTGTCCATTACGGAAAAACTTTAGGGTCCCGTGCGATTCCGCAATACACAGGTTTCACTGTGCATGAATACCCCTAACCTCCTGGCTCCTGCTGTAAGGAATTTGTGCTTGTGAAGAAACTGGAAAATAATTTTGGTAGCCTGTAACTAGGAGCCATTAGAGGCAGGTTTCACACTAGATTTTGACATTTTCTTCTTTCACTTTCAGAGTGTAAGCAAGCCTTTGCTACACCTTCCACAGCAGGGTGGATCTGAGACTTGCCACTTCTGCGACAAGCGTGTGTATCTGATGGAGAGGCTCAGTGCAGAAGGCAAATTTTTTCACCGCGGTTGCTTCCGATGTGAATATTGCAGCACTACCCTCAGGCTAGGTGAGTCCAATTTTGTCTGCGTATTGAAAAGGGGAATCAACTGGAGAATTTCCAGGAGCATTTGTAGAATAGCATTTCTTCATAGCCATGTGTAGTGTGACAAATGATAATCAGCATACAAAACCAGGAGTTGTTGGAATACTATGAAAGCTCCTGCATTGATATAATCAATGAAGAATTTTATGTATATAATTCACTAAACATGAATTACATATTCATAGAATATTGCCACACTTTCTCAACCAGCGCATTACACAGGCTGATTTAATTGAATGTTGTAGTGGTTATTGATTATTTCACTGTAAACTACTTATTTTAAGCAGTTACTTTGAATGGTTATGCAGTTGAATCTGGATATAACAGCCTCAGCTATAACAGACTTTCGGTTATAACAGACTCGAAAACCTGAACCTGGCATACTTCCATATATGGTTTGTGTATTCGGCTATAACAGACCTTGGTTATAACATACTCATTTCCGTGGTCCCTTGAAGTCGGTTATTAGTATTAACTGCTAGTGTTAGGCTGAACTGATTCATCCATTCAAGCTCTGAACTGCAAAGTATTTCCGATAAAGCAGCTTATGCTGATTATAGTGGCTGTTTCTAGGTACTTGTTCAGTAATTTCAGTGTGCAAGACACTCAAAGAAATTAAAATAATTAAATACAGCCAGTCCCATACTTACATAAGTGGATCATGCCGGAACATTATACTGTACATAATGTTGAATTTGATGTAATTTTGAACATGCATTTTGATTATACAGTATACCATGCTGCACCGAATACATCAATACTGGAGTCACCATTGCATTCAATTGAGGCCATTGTGGCTATGAAAGATTCCTTGTGAGGCCCTGAAATGAGTCGCTAATGTCTTGTCATATGTATGTAAACTGAGTGAGGGAATGAGTCTCAGGAGGCAGGTTCGATTGCCACATACTGAAATTTGACACATTTTATTGCAATTGAAGGCATTTTACATTACCATTATGTTCAGTAGATTTTGTGTGCATCTCAGAATTTTATGTGCATATTGGACATTTTTACATGCATCCGAATCTACATATGCCAGAGCTGCATCAGGGACTGCCTGTATATGCATTTACCTAGATTGGAACTTGCCTTTTTGTCTCACAACAGCAGAGGTGAAAAGAAAGGCTTTCTTCTTGCATTGCTGCAATTTCTTGCCAAGCCAAAGTTGCTCCCAATGGAGGGTGGCATGCTTTATCAGGTCACTATGTCCAATTGTACACATACTTAACTGGAACTTGGTTACTAAGCTCATATAGCAAGATGTACAATGGGAATCAGTCGTTTCTCTGGCCCTAATAACTTGCAAGTTTTAGCTCATGCTTGTGCTTGCACAGGCTCTCACAATTATTGAAAAGCATTGACATTGCATGGGGATAGGAAGATTGTGAACCCAGAGGATATAATAACCTTCACACCAGGGTGCAGTGACTGCCAAGTTATTGGAATGCCTTCTCTAATCACTAGGAACATTTCACTTGGAACACCCTGTATTCCCCAATATTTTGGTTTCATTCTCTACGTGTCACCCTATACTGCATGCAAGTACAGTGGGCCCTTTGTGTCTGCAGGTTCTGCATCATTGTATTTGATCAACCACTGATCAAAAATATTTGGAAAAAATAATAATCCAGGAAGTTCCAAGAAGCAAAGCGTGAATTTGGTGTGTGCTAAGCACTACAAAACAGTATTATGTATCATTTACACTGTATGAGGTATGGGTTTTGCCAACATTGTTCATTGTTGCTGTTGATATGATGGTTGCCATGATCTGGTATTTGGGAAGTTGTTTGATTTGTGTGAGAGAGAGTGGTGGTTGAAGATTGAGTAGAGCAAGAAGGGTGAGAAGATCTGGGAGGAGTGAAAGTGGGAGTCTGTAAGAGGCGCTAAAACTAAATACCGGTATATCTGATTCACCAGCAATAGTAAGTCCTACAACTAATGCATGAGAGGGAGAGAGCTGGTGATTTTATGACTGCTAGAGGAAGTAGACATCCTGCAAGCGTGCTGTTCTCGGAGAGGGTCTGGGTGAAACCTAACTCACAGAGTCCCGTCACAATTGTATTAGCTGTTATAAGCAGTCTGGAGGTGATCTGCAGTATATGGGAGGATGTGCATTAGGTTATATGCAAATATTATGCCATTTTATATGAGGGACTTCAGCATCCACTAATTTTGATGTTTGGGGGGGGGGGGGTGAGCAGGACTCAATTCCCCATGGATACATAGGGCCCACTGTACAGTTTTTAAAGCTACTTGACAATTCTCAGGACTTTCCACATGATGCACTGTACTTATTTACAGGAGATGAAGATAGTTAGTGTTGCCCTTCTGTAGGCTCCTTTACATTTCACCATAATGCACTCCCATTTCCATAATGAGGCATCTAGACTTAACTTCTGCAGTACTACACCAGGGGATACCAGCAAAAGTAATTACTATTGTTAGCACATTGTAGTGACACAGAAGTGAGCCTCTAGGGTTGTCCTTGAATTTTCATGGGTGATATTGTAGTATAACACACAACACATGGTATATGGTATGTTACATGTTTTATTTTTGTTATTATTGGCCATTTAATATCAGCTCTAACAAGAGATAGTGTGCTTTTGTGCTAAAAGGCTCTTGATGGCACACTGTACTGTACTATATTTGTCAAATGTTATATGTTATATGTTATATATTTGTTATTTATATGGTTCAGGGTATTCACTCTGTGCAAGCATGGCCCATGTCACCAGTTGGGACATTTGAGATATGAACATGGCAGTTGCACACAAAATGTGCTGCATTGGGATGTTTGAATTTTTTCTTTTTATGGCAACAATTCATTGTTGCTTCTGGTGGCTGAAGAATGGTTGACTGGGAAAGAAATGGAATTGCTTACCAGGGTGCCAGTTCATGTATATGTTGGAGCAGCCAAAAGAGCACTAATGGCTGGGAGTTAATTTTGCACAGAAGAGAATATGAAGCCACATCATTCACTTCAAATCGGTAAATAATTGGAGAATATGTGGTGTTACATATTTATGCTTTTATTTTAAATGTTTCAATTAGATGTAGACATAGTATTATCAGAACCTAATTTTGATTAGTCCACAGTAATATCATATGGAGATAAGGGTATTAAAAAAAAAAAAATGTTCGCAGGTAAAATCTCTGTTAAAGGGACACTCCACTCAAAATGCAAGTTGGGCTCTAAAAATCGGGCAAAAAATCCTGATTCCGAAGGTGCAATCGGTTTTTTTCTACGCGGAACAGAAAAGCCAGGACGAGGCGTTAAAGACTCAGAATTTGCGTCGTCTGCTAATGAGCTGCCCCGCCAGCCCAGTCCGCCACCGCCGTGAGCGCCGCCACCAGGCACTAGGCGAAAGTGATACCGTGCTGAAAGTCGGGTCGGGTCAAGAGGTGGCGGGATAAACCTGTGGGACGGACCAAAGATGGCGCGGACCATGGCGTGGATCAAGATGGCGCAAGAATATCCAAATTTCTGCCCAGTCCCGGGCAGTCCCGGAGGAGGCGCTGCTGTTTTGCGCCAGATTCGAATTGCCTAACTTTGACGGCTCGCTCTGGCCTTACCGTTCGTCTCTCAGAAAAACTGCTGATACACTCGGAATCAGGATTTCTTGCCCGATTTTTAGAGCCCAACTTGCATTTTGAGTGGAGTGTCCCTTTAAGATGTTTTTTGAAAATGCCTTTATCACATAGCGTGACTTCTGCAGAGAGGAGGAGAGGAAGAGTTGATCTGTAAGTCACTGCTAGGCTGCTTCCACTTGTGCCCACATTGGCACTGCTTGCAGGGGTACAAGGGAGTTTATTTCCACTGGTGTACAATATGTATGTCACCAATTGAAGAGTCTTGGAAATAATTCTAACAATTAGATTTAGGTGGAATTTACTGTTCACATTTTTCCTTACTTTTATCAGTGTTGGACCTCTTTCAATAGTACATGTCTCAAGAGAAGTACGATTTCATGGTGTATTAATCTTGGCAAAAATCTGCTAGATGACATCATCCATCACACTTGCACAGAGTGAATATGCAAGGTTATTAATTATTAAAATGTGACATCAAAGCTGTGAATGAACAATTATGCAGGCAACTACGCCTATGATCGTGAAGGAAGATATGGTGGACGATTTTTCTGCGTGCAGCACTATGGCATGCAACCTACATTATTGAAGTTCAGGAGAAGAGAAGAGCCAGACTCTAACCTTCCCAGGAGGATGCTATCAAAGGAGCCACCACGCAAGAGTCCCATGGGGGTGCCTGCAGGAAAATCAGCTGTGGAGGTCAGTGAAGGAACTGGCAGATATGGGAAGATTGAGTGGCGGCGACTGTTCAAGTGCATGTCGCTGCTGCTGCTCTTCATGCTTGTCTCCTGTATGGTGCCAAGCGAGTGGCTTGAGATGGAACCCCACTATTAAGAGCTTACTCCATGGTTTAAAAAAATAGAAATTAAAGTGTGATCTTTTAAGGCTGTTGATGTGTTTGTGCCATACAACTGATTTACCACCTGTATAATTTGTTTTAGTTGGACACATTGTTTTTGCTAGTGTTATTTCCAGTCAACTCAAGTTTTGGCACTTCCAGTCATGGTCCGATCTTTTCCATTTTCCCCATTCCTATCCAAAAAAAAGTTTATGATCTATGGACGGACCAGACGGGACATTTATTGACCCCTACATTTGACATTGGACAGGTACGAAAACTTTACAGCCAACATTTATTGCTTTATTGTTTTCCAAATTTCTTGCACTCTTACTAATGATTGTGAAACTATGTTGTAAAGTACTAACCAGGCTGTTTCACTCCCCCTGCTCTTCAACTGGTTAGGACTTTTTCACAAACATGTGAATATAAAGTTCCTGAAAAGTTATATCTAAAAAATAATTCATGGGACATTGCAAGCATGCTTTTTTGAAAGATTTTAAAGGCTGGATAAAAACAGTGCAGATGAGTTACTTTCCCCAGCAAGTTAGTTTGCTGCATGACATGCACTGCTTTGTTTCGTCTCATTGGGCTTTTAGTGACAGGTTATAATTAGTGTTTACTACACTCAAACTAGAAAAAAATATGATTTCAGCAGTTGATGTTTCATGTGTAGTGTTCAGTGTAAATAATTTTCACATGGAATTTCAGGTTATTAATTGTATAATATGCTATAAATTATGCGTAACTGAATCAGGGAAGATATATTTTACTCAGGAACTTTAGTTACATTTCAAATTATATATCAGGAAAGTGCAACATACTTAAATAGCTGTAAAAAAAAGTATTGGCATTTACCTTATTTCCCCAACACTTGTATTGCTGGGTACATGAAGTTCTCAGGTTTCAAGATAAAGTACTGAATTTTTTGGCCTTGAAGTGTCATTGCTGAGAGAGATTGATTACACTCTGTGCCCTTGCACTGCAGTTGAAAGATTTAATGGCGGCTCCTTAGTTCACACTCTTGGCAATAGTGAAGTAACTGATAAATAGCCAAATGCTGAGAACTTTGTTCCCAATGATGCATTACTATAGGGGTCATTTATACAAGTAAATTGTGCATAGACCTGGCTGGGTATTTCCTTGTTAATCAACAAAAAATAGCAATGAAATACTGCGTCGGATCTTAGTGGACCCAGATTTCTTGTAATCTTGTAAATGACCCCACATACACAAAATCTCTCTTGACAAACAGTCGTTGAAAGGCAGACCACACACACATCAAATAAGCAAAAGGATCACCCTGTAATATGCATGTTCATTTAACCAGTTTGAAGCTCTTGGAAAAATGTTTTACTAAAAACATTAAGTTTGAGAAGCAGATCACTTGGTCATCACTTGGAACCATGCTGGGGATGTACAGCAGCCCTTGTTTTGAGCATTCTTAGTTTTATATGTATGTGAATAAGATGTACATTTTGTATGATGGTGTCACATATACATAAACTGACAGTTATTGATGTCTAGGGTAGAGCATTATCATGCAAATGAATGGCCCTTAAACCAGTTCCTAACTATCTACTGGTTAATAAGATGTGACAGGACTAAGGATGAATTAATGTTGTTACAGTATTATTTTAAGACATTCAAGTTTGGGAAATATTTGAGGTTTGGGGGCCATCATGGAGAGTTATTAGCTATTTAAAAGTCAGTTGGATGCATATTAACTCTGAATATAAAAATTTGAATATGGAGTCTTACAGATGCCATTTTTCTTGGTCTTCAATTTGAAAACCTCATTAATTTTGCACCAAGAAATTAATAACATACATATGTGATTTTTTACCAGTCACCTGAGGAACCAGTTCATCTGTAAGCAAATGATGTAGTGATACCTGGAATTGTACAGTGTTTCAGAGTTGGGGTACACATTCATTTCTCATTACAGTACAATAATTGGTTTCTCAGATTTATCATTTGCCACATGTTAAGGAGCAGTTTTTCACATCTTTGTCTTTGCCATGGGTGGAAATTTAGGTTAAGAGAGGAACATTGGCCAGCCCTAAGACACCTCTTAGCCTGTCCATCCCGGAAAGTGATATCGCCAGGACTACCCCAGAGAGAGTTGAATTTGAAAACGCCATTGCTGCTGAGGCCTCAGAAGAGGAGGGAGGCCTTAGTGAGATGGATGAAGATGAGTGGACTGACAGGAATTTTGGTGCATCCACAGCAGAATTAAACACATCAGATGACTCCCTCTCAGACCTAAGGTACTATTTAGTGTTTGGGCTTTAAATATGAAGTTTATGGAAATATTAAGGAAGCACATGATGTAGATATAGGAAACTGGAAGTGGTAATAGTGTGGAACACTATTGTTACACCACATATCTGTGAATTAACAAAAAAATATTGCATTCATTCTCTGGTAAGCAAAATCTTCATTGTTTAAAGTACACTGTAAACTGCTAACATTAAAAGAGCATCACTGGTGAGTCTCTTATGGAACATCAATTTTTAATACTTTCTAATGCTCTGCTAATGCTCTTGTGATGCTTTGTAGCATAAAAAAGCATCACAAGCGCATTAGAAGAGCATTGAAAATTGATGTTCCATGAGAGACTCATCAGTGATGCTCTTATAATGTTTTGCAGTTTACAGTGTAGGCAGTGGCATTATTTCAACAAGTCACATGAATCTCAGTCTTTTATACTCTGGAGGTATCAGCAATAGCCTTTTCTGGAGATTGTTGTGTAAATAGCTTCATCGCTGACTACCCCTCATAGGGAAATGTCGTGATGTTGTTGTTGTTGTTGTGTAAATAGGGATATTTTTATTTTATAGTGACGAAGAGGAAGAAGTGTTCATTCCAGAGGTAATAAATGGTATAGAGGTTGCTGGGCCAGTGGCAGATAGTGGCAGGAGAGGTGGGGGTAGACAGGAGGAGGAGCAAGAGGAGGGAGCAGAGGAAGAGGGAAGTGGGAGCGACGAGGATGATGAGGGGGAGGAAGTGGTTGAGGAGAGTGAAGAGGAATATAGTTATGAAGAGGAGTATGACAATGAAGGTACTTGTAGACATCATTATTTGTAGTCCTGTGTGCATAAGTTTTCATTCCCCTGTCCATGCATATTGTGATAAAAGTTTTATTTGATGTGTGGGCATACATTTGGAATTGCATTGTCCTTGTTCTGATTCAGTCTCAGTCTGTTCTAATAATTTTCACTTACATTGAGGTTCTTGTTAGAGACCATATATTGTTTGAAGCCCTTAATTTGAAAACAAAATGTAGCTTTGTCGAGGACATCTGCACGTTAGTTATGATTATTAATATCAGAATATAACATTTTTGAGAAATCGATGTATGGTTCCAAATGCCCATACAAATATGGGACAATGTAGGTATTAGACAATTAGATAACCTTTTTATTATCCTCATGTCAGACTTCAGTTGTCTTTTGAGTTGTAAATCATGTTAATGTCTTGCTGTTGCAGTCTGTTAAGTATGACCATCTTAATTAGTTTGTTACTTAAATGACATCTGAAATTATTTAAGACTGACTTGATGAACAGGACCACCTTTGTGACACGTCTTGCAACTAAAAAGGTTGTTATAACCATTTACCTGCATTAGCAATCCCAGTCCACTCTTACTTTGCACTAATCTTAGAGACTGTGATTTTTGATGTGGCATTCTAACCTGCTTGCGTGGTGTGCGTTCAGAGGAGGAAGAGGAAGATACTGACACCGCTACTGAGGGAGAGGAGGAGGCGAAGGCAAGGGAGCTGCGAAAGCAGGAGGTTCTGCGGTTGGAAGTGCCCCAAAGATTTCCCCAGGGTTCTACTACTGCCACCAGCGATACTGATAGTGGATCAGATACTGAGGTACGAGGCAGCAGCTGTTGCCATCGGATTAAGGGATGGGTTACCTCCAGAATCAAATGGAAGAAGAATTGGCTGGCAAACAAAACCTAGGGTGGCTTATATTTTTCTGCAGCAATATGTAACCTGAGGATTTATCAAGTTTAAAAAACGCCATTGTTGTCTTGCAAATGTATTTAGTGTGTGAAATATGATGAGAGCAGCTGAGATCAAACCCAGATATTCTAACTTGGCGTGTACTCCCATTGGGATAGTTCTTTTATTTTTTAGAATTCTAAGCGAAGCACAACGGTTGCTACGTAAGTTCACGTTTTGCAAGTTTACTCCAAAGCTTTCCTTGTCCACTAACACCTGTGAATGTGGGCAGCCAGTAGATTGTGTATCACCAAAGTAATGCAATTGATACGGTTCCAAAGCACTAACCCCAAACTAGTCTGCCAGCATTGTGCTAGTTTTCCTTGGAAAAAAAATACTTCACTCATCAGTAATTCAATATTTGACAGTCTTCCTGTTAATATTAGATGTATTTTTTCTAACCATATGTGATCTTGTTGTTACCTGGTGAACTCTCTTCTGTAGCATGCAATTATGTAACTATAAATATCTGTAGCATTATGTACGTGATTAGTGAGGGACCATTCATAAGTGACATCATCAGTTGACAATTTTTTAAACCTCAGTTGTTGTACAAGGGAACTCCATGCCCATTGTGAATGTCTTGCTTGGTGATGACACACAGAGAGAGAACTTTCAGTATACAGGCTGACCCAAGCACTTAAGTCCAATTACGATGGTTATTTTTGCACTAATCTGTTTATTTTTAAGCAGTTACATATGCGTAGTGACTATTAATGGTTATTTAAAGTATTAGCTGTTAATATTATACTGAACTGAATCATACATTCAAGCTTTGACCTGCAAAGTATTTCTGATTAGAAATGGCCCATTTGAACAATTGGCATCTCACATCAACTCACATCACTTTGTGCAGGCCAGACTCCCTTGCAGCTTTCAAAAGGATGGGTACCTACCATGCATCTAATGCTGTTGATAACCATTAATTAACTGTGCAAAGGTACTGCTAAAATAAACAGCTTCGTGCTTACAATAGCCATAGCAATTGAACAAGTATTTTGGGTCTCCCTGTATTTGTCATATGGCATGTTCCAACTGAAATATCTATAGTGGATGCTGTTTTGGTTCTGGTCCAAAACTGCTTTTTTTCTGAGTGGTTACTTTGAAACAATGAGTAATTATCAAAATATTAACTGCTAATATTTCAAACAAGTGCATGATTAGTGGTGGTAATGAGGGAGCAGATATTATGGCACTGCGGAGGGGCCTTTTCACTGCTGAACTGACTTGTCTCTCACAAATGATTGCGGTCCTATTGTTGTACAACACATTATGGGCCAAGAGTAGGGGTGGAATGAAGCAGCCGTGGCCATTCCGAAATGGAAGCCATTCTGGAATTTCCCTGGATGTGACTTTGTAAAAACCACAGAAAGTCCCAGTCAGGGTGGTTGGCATCGTAGTTGAATCTGGGACTTCCCAAATGACAGTCTTTACATCTAAACATTAGACTAGACCACCGTGGTGAATTGATGAATGCTTTTAAACTAATGCAGGGAGGAGGGGGTCAACAGGTCCAATACCATTGACCGTACATACCAATAGGTCAGAAAGGGTTCATTGCAATGTGTCCAGCTAGGAAATTTATTGCAATTCAAAAGACTGAATGAAGGATTCTACACAACCTAATACAGCTAATATTTTGATAACTGAAAGCAGCTTAGTGTCTGAAAATGCTAGCCAGTTCAGATATTTTAGTTGGGACCACACTGTAAAACAGAACTTGTTTAAAGTGGAAACCGAAAGCTAAAGGACTAAGGGCTAAGGGGCTAACGGTGACATAACCTTATGTCAATTGGAAATTGTACTAAACTTTTTCTGGGTTGAAACAAAAAATGAGGAAAAGTTAGCTGCACAGTGTGAAAGCATTGAACCTTCTGGTTTCTGTTACTTTTCTGAACAGATAACTGTACCCCACCTCAGGTGTACCATAAGGTGGATTTACTCCTTGTAAAGTGGGTAACCAGCTAAAAGGCAAACTGTTGCCTTTTGATTGCCTGTAATAATAGAATTTCCATCAATATTTGCCATGCTTCACCTCAAAGACAATACAGTGCAGTATTTGAGAAGGATTCTTTTGTATAAGGCTACATAATAAAGCATTAATCAGTTTTTATTTATGCAGTGTGGTACAACTAGAGAGGGACACTGTTTGCAAATGTCTATTTAGCTGTTTGCCTGTAAGCAGAAACTTGCAGCAGCTGAGAGTACTATATACACTTTGTTCTGAAATTGCCTAATATGAGAAAACATGCTGTGGGTTTTTTGTCCTCCTGCTAAGGCTCTGCTGCAGTAGAATCCTGATTATACTAGTCAGCATTCGCTCATAAGCATTCTGATGGGTTACCTTGGATATTAGTTTGTTCACAGCAGTACTGCTAACTGGCAGTAAGATGGACAACCTATCCATTGCATTGTGTCAAAAAATTCTGCACTTCCAACCTCTTTCTATACTGAGGTGCCTACGTGTGGTCTTTCAACCTGAAATTTTCACTTTTAAAATGTCCATGAGTCTCAGCAATGACTGCAAAGGATGGCAAAAAAAAAAAAAAAAAAAAAAAGCCCTGTGAATGTGTGTTCCAAGCCTGTATTTGGACACAATGGAAAATCTGTGGCTCTTATTGTTCTTTTCTTGACCACACAATTGGAGGGGATAGCATCATTCATGAAAATTGTAGGGCTATGACTTTCAACTGCTACAAGTAGCCTTGTTAATTTTGCTTTTTGTAAAACAGGTAAATAAGCAGAATACATAAAATCATTGTGAGTACCTTTCCTGTTGCTCTACACTGTGTACAATTTTAGAGAAGTTTAGACCTGTAACAGAAACCTCTTCAGTATGGAAAATTATTGTGAAAAGGTGTGATTCTCTTACACAAAGGCTTCATTTGTTTGTTTCACCTCTGCAGAGATAAGTTTGGCAATTCAGCTGAGGAACTGCAAAATGACATTGAAATACTAATAACATGATAATTTTGTTGCAAAGAACATGGGGCAAATCATATGGGAAAAGTTGCACCATAGGATTTGGCTGAAACTTGGTCAGTTTATGTACCTTGACCTATTATTATTATTATTATTATTATTATTATTATTATTATTATTATTATTATTATTATTATTGTTATTATTATTGTTATTATTATTATTATTGTTGTTATTATTATTGTTATTATTGTTATTATTATTGTTATTATTATTATTATTATTATTATTATTATTATTATTATTATTATAATATCTTGTCCTAAGGGTGAATTGTTCTGAAGGCTGAAGAAAATCTATCGTGCCGTTTGGCCTCTATAGGTGCTCAAAGTCGGACTTTCATGGGCTTTCAAGTGGCTCCTATCGGGCTCATTTTCACATATGTTGAAGAGTTTCATGAGCTGAGTGGAATGAGCCATGTGGCGATATTCTGTGACAAACCATTTGGCAGTTATTGTTGTGTCACACTTGTAATCCCACTACAAGGTTCGATGTGGAACTCGATTGTGTGTCTAGCGGTTTGTCACAGAATATCGCCACATGGCTCATTAGACTCAGCTCATGACACTCTACAACATATGTGAAAATAAGCCTAATAGGAGCCACCTGAAAGTATGTGAAAGTCCGACTTTGAGCACCTCTAGTGGCATGGTAGATTTTCTTCGGCCTTCAGAACAATTGACCCTTAGGTCCAGGTCTATCTACTGACCAAGTTTCAGCCAAATCCAATGATGCAACTTTTCCCATAAGATTTGCCCCATATCCTTTGCAGAACGAATGAAGAATATACTAGTAGAATTCAGTGGTCATAGTGAGAAGCACTGTATATCTATCCTTGGCTATTGCCTCCTCACTGCTGCTGACATCATTTATGAATACTCTCTCTGTGGGGATTGTTTACCTCTTGGCTGTGTCACATGCCTTTAACCTCTCTAGAAATTTCTTCTTTCACATTCTACCCTGACTTTAGGGTGAAATATGGCAGGTTGACAACCCCACCCGTCCTGCCATGTTGCATGTAGTCATGCCAATAGTTAGCATTCTAAGATATTTCCAATATTACAGGTAGTGACAGGCGAAGATGATGATGAGGATGAAGGTGTAGAAGAAGAAGATGAGGAGGATGAGGACGAGGAAGAAGAAGAGATGGGCTCCGCTACTGAAATTGAAACAGATTCGGAATTTACTGAAGACTCAAAATGCACCCAACTTAGACATGACATCCCAGAAATACTAGTGATTCATCACCAGGACATAGGGGAATCAGGGGGATGTTCTGGCCCTGAGCTAGTGACTGTCCGAGAAGTGTCTCGCCCAGAATATGTTCGTCAGTCTAGTGACAACACACCAACCCCTGATAATAATGCTGACATTCACCGACGCGAATACCGCCGGCATGTCTCAGCAGATGTCCCTAATGGTGTGGATGATGCAGGGCAAGGGAAGTCGGCCAGTGCCACGGACCTGAATGCAAAAGAGGGTTTTAGGGTTGCCAAACCTGGGGTGGCCAGGCATGTACTTCCGTTGAGAACATCTTCAACTGAAGGAATTGCATCAAAAGTTTCCCTGGAGCTGAAGAAGCGATATTTGCAAGGTGGAGGAGAATTTGTTGCTGGGGCCCTTTTGAGAAAGACTGAGTCTGCATCTGGTGGATTGGACACACGGTTCCAAAGTCTCTTGGATATGATCTCTGAGAAACAGAAATTGCTAAATCCTGCCCCACAACCCAGTCCAACAATGCAGGCCTTTCTGGCTGTGTCAAGCAACAATAACAAGGCAGCTGGAAGTCCTGGATCTGGCTGTAAGGTAGATCTAGTTGCTGACATGAATCAGGAAAATCGTGCCATGGACAAAATGGCAAGTGCAATGAACAAGATGGCTATGGAAAAGGCCAACCAAGAACATGTCCTGGGATTTGATAAGCTGGAGATGAACCAGGCTGTGGAGAATGGTGTCTTAGATAAGGTAGTTGATGGGATTGAAAATGGCATCAGCAAGGAGACTGAGAATTTCCCAGATATTCTCCCAGATAAGATGACCGAGAGCATGGATAATGGAGTTCCTGACAGGATGGCTCAGAGCCTTGAATTCAGTGTCCTAGATAATCATATTATAGATTTGGCTGAAGTTACTGTTCAGGACCCTGAGAAAATCACTGATGCTGACATACAACTGAATGGTGGTGATCATGTCCCAGATATCTCTTTGGACAATGTTGAGAGTGCAGGTCAGGAGAGAGTACCAGATCAGCTAGTACCAGATATCACTGAAGAGCGGGATAGCCAGCAGGATGTCATATCTGTATGTGAGACAACTGTAAAACAGCCACCACTAGAAGAAGAAGAAGAGAGGTCAAGGAGCCCAGCTCATGAGACCTCGATTGAGGTACCAACATTGGTGTGTAAGCCACCAGAGGAGGAGGAGGAGGACTCAGGAGGGGATATAACAGATGACACAGAAGACTCAATGTCTGAGGGTGAGATGGCTGTTCGCTCCAAGCGGAGGCGATCAGAACCACCACCAGAGTTAGTGGTGGATGTCCATGAGAAAGACAGGACTGGACCAGAAGTAGAAGAGGTGACTCCAGTCAGGCGAAAGATGGAACTCACCTTGCCAGTAGGACATTTGGAGTATTCAAGTGTGTCCAAGGAGTCCTCTCCTGAAGGAATATCCAGTGGAAAAAGCTCCCCAGCCTCTGTTCGAGAGACTGAGCTTAGTGATTGGGCACGAGATACAGAAGATGCTAATAGTGTTCTGGACTTTGACTTAGACTTTGACACGAGCAATGTTACAGTGAGGAAGCAGAGGCGGAGGCGGAGGCAAATGGCGCCTATTTTTGGAGGACCTGACACAGTACCACCATTTGCACCAGACTTAGAAGGGGTTGATTTCATGGACATGGAAGATAGTTCAGAGGAGGAAGAGGGGGCAGTGAGTGTTAGAAAGCAGGGTTACCAGATGTTGTGCCCAGAGGAGGAGGATCTTGCAACTCCGGTAGTTGAAGAAGTCCCGTTGAAGGTGAGCTGCAGCGATGGCAGTGCTGGTGGTACCACCAGCAGAGATTCTAGCCTGGCAGAGGCTGTTAATCCTGAAATTGTGGAGTGTTTTAACAGGCCAACCACACCTGAGTGTCTGGACAGTTTGTCTGGTCAGCATCCCGATAATCTTGAAAAACATTTGAGTCCACTTGAACACTGTTCTGACAGCCTTGAAATGCCCCTGCAAAGGTTTGAAGAACAAGTGGATGCATGTTCAGACAAGCCTGTACAATTAGACTTGGACCTTCCAAAGCACGTGGAGAGCCATGAAGGCAGACTGGAAACAAGTGATCATGCTACTGAAGACTTGAACACACAGTCAATTGTGCCACGTAGAACCTCAGAGAAGCACACTCTGGCACCACTGGGACGCACTGTTCCATTCCAAAATGCTAAGGACTCGATTGATATGCGTCGAGCAAAGAAGCCTTCATACTTTGATGATTTGTCTGTTTCTGGAAAACTAAACAAAATTACACAGGAACGAGCACAGCAGAGCCACCTTGTGCGAGATCTAGTAATGTCCCGCATAAGCGGTGGAACAAGCCCTGAGAAACGTCGATCACTGGTAGTTTCAGCCTTGACCTCTCCACAACGTAGTACCCCAAGGATAAAACCACTTTTGAGCCATGCCCAGAGTGAAGGAGCTATAGCTCGAAGACTTTTTGCAGCTACACCTGCCACAGATGGCACTCATGTAGTGGTGGACACTCCAACATTACCACCTCCACTACGTCCTATCCGCCCTATATCAACATACTTTCCAACACCAGTCAGGGTATGTGATTCAACTTCATCAGCCATGTCAATGCCAGATGTTCGTAACTCTGCACTGCTCCGGACAATTGAACGTGAGAGAGTGAGGGAGGAAGTTAGAGCACGTGTACGACTTATGAGTGATGAGCAATTGGGAATTACATCGAATCGGGACTTTATTGTGCTAAAAGAGAGGTATAGGCGGAGAGGCAGTGCAAGTGATGGAGAAGGAGGGAGCATCCCAGGAGTGGGACCACCTGGGATTGGGGGAGTGGTAACAACGCCTTCCAGTAGTGCCAGCAGGGAGTCGTCAAGCCCAGTATCAACCAGTGCTGCCAGTAGCAGGTCAAGCAGGCCACTGCTCCCCAGAGGTTAGTTTTACTGGATTGAAAGCTACTGCAAGTGGATAAAAATTGTCATTTGGGATGCTGTTAATGGCAAGTGGAATCTTTATTTCATTTTAAACTGTCCTTACCCCCAGCCTGATCTAGAGTCTCAAGTCATTTCTTGAGTGCTTGGACTCGTCAGCTGGTTTGGCAGCAACATTCCTTACTGTATAATGGCCCTGTGCCGGAATTCTTATCTGCTTTGGGTAAATTATTTTGGGGGATGAGAAAAAGACCTCTGTATAAGGCCTCAAAACACAACACAAAATATGTACAATTTTTAAAGTCTATTTTCTGGCTCAAGGGTAATATTGTTATTCAAATGTTGAGCAGTGTACTAATGTGTTCGTACTGATGTAGAGATTCTGACCAAGCTTATATTATTGCTTTCTTTTTATTTATTTTGTGAATCTGGAACTAAAAGTGGACTTGGTAGCATATTCATCTAAGCAGCTTATTCACTTTTTTATTATAGCACCGATAAGTCATGAGTTAACTGCTTCTTTTTGACCAGCTGCAGATGAGCTGCTCTCGCCAATGATTCCATCCAGCAGCACTGGTACTACTTCGACAACAGGAGGGTCTAGTAGTGATCCAGCACCTGGGCCTGCATCTTCCAGTATAGCCACCAGTACCAGCACTAGTAGTACCAGTGGAAGTACAAGTAACAGCAGCTCTTCAGGGCATGGGAGAGGCTATCTCCCACTCCCATCTGAGGTTGGTATTTTAGTTAATTTGGAGGGAGGCAGGTATAGGAGGAGTTGTTTGTCTTGTGGCTTGGTGTGGGTGTAACTGCATGCCGATTCATTTATGTGCGAAGGCCTTAAGAATCAGCAACAAGCTGCTTGTTTTGCTTTTTGACCCTGGATATTATTATTATTATTATTATTATTATTATTATTATTATTATTATTATTATTATTATTATTATTATTATTATTATTATTTACATTCTTGTAAAAACAGGGTTCAGATAGAAGTGCCTGTTTTAGGTGGAATTTTTTTTTTTGTGCCAAACTGCTTATTAGTAGGTAATTAAACAGTTCTTGGAGCTATTGGAGTATTGGCTTTGGTTGACAGGATCCACATCCTTTCAGTCTTGGAAGTGCTCTCTTAATAGCCATTTAAAATGTTGTGAAGAGTGTGGAGAAAAACAGGCGCTCTCTGCAGCTGTAACTCAGTCCCTCTTCCACCTTTGCAAATGTGACCCACTCTTTCAATGTGTAGGGCAAAACTGGCACGAAATATGATTCTCCCCTCCCTCCTCCCCGTCCAGAGCCAAGCCACCTTGGGAATCTGACCCCACCCCAGATTCAGCAACATATTGGGGTCCTTTATGCAGCACCAAGTAAACTGGACCTGATCCACTAGTTGGTTGCTTGTCGCAGTATTGCAACCTAGAGAGAGAAATAGATTACCTGACTGTACAGGGTGGGCGAAAGGTCCCAGGACACCTGGCTTTTTTTGCCTGCAAAACAAATCTGTGCATGGAAAATGTGTTGGGGATGCTGGTGTGACATCTTCTGGACACTGACGGAACTGTTTGATGAGGGGAGACATCTGGGGACCCCCAACAACACCCACAGTAAATTAACACTGTTAACAGTGCAAGATGGCGAATACGAGCGGGTTCACTGTGGAGGAGAGACTTGTGGCTATTGTGTGGGTCCACGAGAGGCCTCATATGGGAAAGAACATAACGCACATCATGCAGGATTTCAGGGCTCGTTTTGGTAAGGCGGCACTGAGCAGAAGTAACTTGTTCAAGTGGGTGAAAAAAGCATTCAGCATGGGAAATGTGACAGACGGGAAGTGTGAAAGACACTTCCTTGCTGAATGCTTTTTTCTCCCACTTGAACAAGTTACTTCTTCTCAGTGGCGCCTTACCAAAACGAGCCCTGATATCCTGCATGATGTACGTTATGTTCTTTCCCGTATGAGGCCTCTCGTGGACCCACACAGCAGCCACAAGCAGCCTCTCCTCCACAGTGAACCCGCTCGTATCCGCCATCTTGCGCTGTTAACAGTATTAATTTACTGTGGGTGTTGTTGGGGGTCCCCAGATGTCTCCCCTCATCAAACAATTCCGTCAGTGTCCAGAAGATGTCACACCAGCATCCCCGACACATTTTTCATGCACAGATTTGTTTTGCAGGCGAAAAAACCCAGGTGTCCTGGGACTTTTCGCCCTGTATGTCACCCTGTATGTGAACATTGCTGAATTTTTTTTGCACCAAAGAAAAGAACCTGAACAGAATTCAACCATGCTAACATGAAATCAGAGGGTCAGTTTGTCTATCTGGGTTGGAAGTATAGTACAGGGTTGGACATTAATTGCACCGTACTGCTAGCGACATTTTCCGAAGCGGCAGAAGAACGAATCTTGCTTGCACGGCTTGCACTGTCCATTGCCGCAATTCGTTCTTCTGCTGCTTCAGAATAATTATGCTCTAGCAGTGCAACGCGATTAATGTCCAACACTGAACCTAGCTTGTGCTGGATCCAGAGCACGTTGAGTTTACCCAGCGCTATGTAAATGCGTATTGTGATTCATCACAGTTATGGTTGAAAACTCTAAATGTCATGATGCAGTACCTAATCATTGTTATTAATAATGCAAATATTGGCCAATTTGACTTGAGCCCACAAGCCCTTATTGAAAGTAGTTTGCTTTGGTTATAAAAATGGACATTGAGGGAACAAGGCTATGGATTGAACTTGATAACAAAACAAGAAGTTTTATTACCTGACATCCATGTTGATTGGGTAGTTTTTTCATCAATGCAGAAGGCCTCTTTTTGGTTGTTTTGGGTTTCTGACTCGCACTGAAGTTGTGTTTTGTTCTATCCCTTTTTTTGACAACTGTTAGCACCTCTAATTGCAGTACTAACCTTGTGCACAGCGTGCACTGCTTTGGCTTTCTCTCTCTCTTCTCTTTCTCTTTCCTCCCAGTGTGTTTGCATAATCCCACCCCTGATACGACAGGGGTCTCGCGATCACCACCACCACCATCACCACCACCGTGGTGGCAATCAACAGGCTACCACTCCTGAGGGGGGTGAATCCAGTGGAAAGAAGAAGAAGTCTAAAGACCGGGAGAGACGCAGAAGCATCATAGATGCAATCACAGGCTTGTTTGCCAAAGCATCCAAAAAGGACAAGGGGGAGGTTAGTGTGTCTTTTGCATGAAAGTGTGTGTGGACACACACAACCTTGGGCTTGATGTAGAAATGTATCATGTCTTGGATATTTTATTGGCACCAGGCTTTGACCTCTGATGTCAGTAGTGTTGTTGAGCTTGATTTATTCTGTCATTATGTGCACCGATTGTCATGTGAGTTTATTAATAGATAGTATTAGATACATATCACATCCTAATACCCTATTGCTTATAATGACTGCTACATTATGTAACCGGAGCGATATATTGAATCCCTGCATTCACACATTCAGAAAATGATTTCCATTGTATTGAATGAACTATTCATTTTTTAATGGTTAAGCAGTCAACAGGCTTTCTGGGCAGCTTCTCCCTTTGAGTTAATATACACTAGCTAGATATATTTGAAACATCCATAACTTTGTCTGTTTCGCCTGATGAAGGATGCTGCCAAAGAGAGGTCTAAGAGTCCATCCAGCAAGGGCGCATCTGAGAGCAACAGTGCTCTGACTTCCCCTGATTCAGGGAAACAACCCATCCCTGAGCCAGCTCGTATCCCTCGCTCGAAGAGCCCCATCACCAGGGACATCTTTAAGTTAAGGCTTACTCCCAAGTCTAAGACTAAGGGGAAGGAAAAGTCATCAGGGGAAGATTGCAGCAGCAAGGCCAGTGGCAGGCTCCCTACTGAGATGCCTCAGAGTGAGGTCGATGCTTTGGGAGCACTGAGGTTAAGTGAAACCAATGCAGGAGTGATGCCTGAAGTAGCTCCAGTGGCCCCTGCAAGGAGAGGAAAGGCTAAGATGGCACCACAGGCCTCTGGTATTTATGAAAGTATTTCTGGTACAGTCCCGAGCATAAAGGTGTAGACGGCAGGCCCTCCCCTTCGGCAGGGTGCTCTGCCAATCCCTGCCATTACGGTATCAAATATACGGTTATAAATACACAAACAGACTCCTAAAGCAGCTAACTCATTCCAAAAAGAGTCCATTAATTTGAGTTGGATAAATGAAGATCCAGAGAAGGCCGCTGCGTCTCCAACTTTATGCTCAGTACTGTATCAACAGTTCAAAAAGAACTGTCCCAGTCATCCTGACGTGTGGGCTGGCCGCTCGACACACACCATGTAAGTTACATGGTGGGTGTCGAGCGGGCAGCACACACATCAGGATGACTGGGACAATTCTTTTTGAACTGATGATACATGGCATTAGGCTTCTATTATTGGGACTCCCAATTGCTAAACATTGCACTGATCATAAACCATTATTTAGTGTTTTCTTAACCCTTCATTACTGCAGTCATGCAATCAAAGTCCTTGCCCACGTAACATCAGTCTACCCAGAACTCTTTTCCCACTCGTGAATAATTTAGAAATTGAGGGGAAGGAGGAGAAAAATTTGGGCACATTCCAGTGTTTTTACTGCTGGGCCTTGAGAGATTGATATTCCAAGGAGATTCTGTACTAGTTCACAAAGTTTGGACCTATGCTCTTGCTGTAGAATGTAGGAGTTTTATGTCAGAAGAGAATGTTACGGCCATTGCTAATTTTCATATTTGCAGAGGAGAGCTTCTCAGAGGCTGAAGATGCATCGCATTCCCAGTCATTGTCAAGTGTCCCTAGGCTTAGTTCAGGGGCAGATGTTGCTGGAACTCCTGGAAGCCTAAGTCGGAAGCAGACGCGACAAGCTATGAGGGCAGCCAGACAAGCAGAGATGAAAAGGTTATCTGGTCATTACTAACTTCCCCTGCTGCTTTCCAGAATGCCAGAAATTTGATTGGTTACATTTGTTATACTTGGCAGACTGAGGATGGCTCAGGAGATTCAGCGCAAGCTGGAAGAAGTGGAGGTTAAGCAGAAGGCTCTTGAGCAGCAAGGGGTTGCATTGGAGAAGGCACTCAGAGGGGAAGGAAATGGTCAGTGTTTCTTGTTCTGTAATTTTTATTGACATTGACAAATGAAGCATGATAATTTAATTTTTGAAGACAACATGAAATCTCAAGGCATCAAATCTACTAAAGACGGCATTTGGGAATTTGGGAATTTGGGATCCATCTGTTAAGAGTGAAAGTTTGTCACAGACAAAGGTGTGGGAGGGCAGTGCTTCAAATAGTGATGGTCTTGCAGCATTATTACAGTATGTTGTTCCTTCCACAAACAGCATCTGATAATGCCCGTGAGGAGTCAGAGCTCATGAAGGAGTGGTTCTCCCTCATGCACCAAAAGACTGAGCTGATGAGGTATGAACAAGAGTTGTCTCTCAGGGCTAAGGATCTGGAGCTGGAGGACCAACATGAGAGAATTCAGATGAAGCTAAGGACTAGCATCCTTATCAAGGGTTAGTGAGCATTATTTCAGGGTTGGGTGGAATGTAATTGTACTGACGGACCTATCTCACAAGTGGAGTACACACAAACGCATTAGGTGTCCCACTTTATATGTCCTGCAATTTGGATTATGACCTTAAAATACTTTATGCAGTTTAGTAAACTTTTTTCAGGACATGGCATGGTTTATGAGAAGCATGACGATGTCACAATATCTCAAAAATGCCCTTCACATTTGTCAGAGATACTAAAGATAGATTAAAGCCCAATTTTATTCTAGGAATTTTGTGTTTTGCAAGATTTGTAGAATGGCATTAAAAACATGACCCTTACCAGACAAACTAGATCACCAGGTGTCTTATAAGTTGTTGCTTCAACATTGAGTTTTTTGAGGAATTTTGGCATTGCTGTAAAGCCAGTTTAAAAACCTAACGTGTTAAAAATAAAAGGTGCAAAATAATATTAGGTATGCTACCCCCCATGAGAAAAATACACCTCATCAGGCAATTTAACCCAGATATGCCGGGATTTTTTTTTTTAATGTTTGAACTTTTTTCGCTTCTTATTAGTTCATATTACTTCCCAAAACACAAAAATCGAGATAAAACATTTTTCTGAATGCTTGTGTTTACCATGGAAACAGGCTGTGCAAAGAAGGGGTTGTAATTGAGTAACAATCAACAACAATCAAGGATTGTTAGCCGAAACAGTTTGGAGTAGGGGATATGGTGTCCGTCTGCTAATCGGGAGGTCCTGGGATCAAATCCCGGGGCCGGCAACTCTGACAGTGGTTTTCTGTGGTTTCCCACGGTCCTTCCAGGAAAATTCCGGAGTTGCTTTCGTAATTAATAGGCCACAGCCGCTTCCTTCTGTCCCTATCCTATCCCAAAAAAGCGCAGTAAAATGAAAGCAATGAGTTCCAGGCAAAACAAAACTTCCCCCCCTAAAGAGCCGATAGGCTGATAACGGGGTATGAATTTTTTATTATTATTATTATTATTATTATTATTATTATTATTATTATTATTATTATTATTATTATTATTATTATTATTATTATTATTATTATCATCAAGGATTGTTGCAACGGTTGCCATGTTAACCAATTGCCATGTAATCTCATTTTAATTGTATGGATTCATTAAAATACAGTTCAACAAAGAGTACAAAATCCACACACATACTTTACTTGTCCAAATGTGGGCGCATTTGCCTCTTGCGTTCCCCAGAGGGGACACCAGATTTCAACTCTACTCTCAGACAAGGAAAGTAAAAAATATGCGTATATTTCCACATCGACATCATCATTCATAAGTTTTCTAAGTATTACTAACAAAAAATAACTCATAATGCTAATCAACATTCGAGAATTAATTACTAATCGTCTTCGGAACATGGAAGTGCAGCCATTATTTCCTGCGTTAAAATTCAGACACCTGTATCTTAAAAATCTGAAGCAATATTGAGCAGGTTTGAACTTGTTTCGTTAGCTGGGACTCTCCTGAAGCACACTTGACTACTGCCAGCTCTTTAGCAGCCGAAGAACCTGCGCAAAAAAATTAAAATGTAACAACTGTGCAGGTGTCCCCTATAGGGGACACTCGGCATAACTGGGTTAAATTGCTGTAGTGAACTTGAGGGAAAGCGTGGTGGCCAAGTTGGTAATGACTCAGCTTGCTGAGCGGAAGGTCCCGGTTTCGATCCCCGCCTGCGAGCTCCCTTTTGCCTTCGTCAGGAGAGTCTCTGGCCCACGCTGGAGGCGTCTGGCAACCTAACCTCCAGGGAGACTGCACATGACCCAGTTTCAGACATTGCACTTGCAGCCATGTCTCCTCCCCAAAAATCCCAATCCGTACCTCATGTCCTTTCTTCTCTGCATGGAGTTCGAAGAAAAATATACAGAAAATTGATTGAAAAATGATAGGGTTCCACCCCCCTAAAAGAGTTCTGTTTTGTCTCAACAGGGTTAATAAAATAAAATAAATAAAAATAAAATAAAAATTGCTGTAGTGAAAAGAAAAAAAATGGTAAAAAAACATGCCTCGGGCAAGGCAAATGTGGCATTGCTGTCATATGACCAGATCAGTGACACTGGGTTTAGGTGACATAGCTCACACTGGGTTAAACTATTGTCATAATTTTAAAATCACATACTTTGCATTATAGATGCGGACAAGAGCCCTGAGGAACGTGCAAGGGACCAGCGTTTGATGGAAGAGATGATGGATATAGTGAGGCAGCGAGATGCAATTGTGGCGACAACAGAGGAAAACCGACAAAGGTGGGGGTTGCCAAGTAGTGCGACACCACCACCACCATCACTGCCACAACAATATGCGGCCATAGCTCTAGACAAACAGCTGCATAGTCCACTGG
This sequence comes from Catajapyx aquilonaris, assembly GCA_000934665.2. Classification (NCBI taxonomy): domain Eukaryota; kingdom Metazoa; phylum Arthropoda; class Diplura; order Dicellurata; family Japygidae; genus Catajapyx; species Catajapyx aquilonaris. The sequence continues at coordinate 25,878 of KZ538507.1, read as the reverse complement.
CCTTTTCTTTGGTCCGCTTTGCGGTCACTGCATGCATGGCCTCTATATTTTCAGTGCTGCTGGCCTGCCTTATTGAGGCCTATCAAGGCTGGGGGTGATAATAATAGGAACATAATTTTAAATAGTCAGCAGAGGGATAATTACTCCTTTTTATACACTCAAATTGCCATGCTTTCTTGCACAGCATTAGGCCGGGAGAGGTTCCGGGAATAACTTGTGGGAAAACTGATTCTGCATTTGGATGTGCTTTACAATATACACCCATACACTGCTTCATACACATCTCCAAGAGGGGGAGAAGAACATGATGGAATAATCACTTGTCATTCATGCACACTCCAGGTGGCCTCTGAAAGGTGCATGTTTCACATCACCAATCAAGGTGGAATTTTGTGGCATTTTTAAAAGGGGTGTAAGACCTGCAGGCCTCCTGCAGACATGAAGAAATAACTCAAACCTAGACAAAAAAGTGCAAGAAAATGTTAATTTTGATGTAAAATAATTAGTCCTCAAGGGAACAGTGATGCCATGTGAGCATTTTCCTGCATGAATTGATTCCTATCGGTATATTCCAAGGCACATAACAAGATTGGAGTGTACCAGTGTGAACAAAAAGATGGAGACACACTTGGATAGGAGCTTGAATGAGTAAAACTGGTGGTGTCTCTGCCCCAACTTGAAATATGATTCTATTCTACTATAGAATAATTCAAGTTTATGATGTCAGATTATGTACATTGACATAGCATGTTTTTCACTGACATTGTTTGAGCTCATGCCCAAGTCTTCCTCCATTGTTATGCTCGTGATAGTACATCCACAAAGGGAGTGAATAATCCATCTTGTCCTCCCTCGTTCCTGTTTTTGACTTGCACCATTGTTCCACCAATTACAGGTCATCATGACCTGAATAATTTAAACGTTCATTCTTTTTTAAATATGTGTCAGAAAAGTCTGCAGTGCAGTTTTTAGACATCATCTATCCAAATGTATCGAGAGTTGAGACCTATTCACATGGTCACCTTTTTTTTCTTTACCCAAGCAGGTTCTTTGTAAGTTCGATTTTAATTGTTATGTAATTTATTAAAGGAAGCTTGCAGCTTCTGATGCTTACTTGGGAGAAAGAAGTGGTTAGGTGAATAGGCCATTATAGATGGTGCCTGTAGTTTTTGACCCTCAATTTGTGTGGTGGTGCCTTTGGAGACCGCACTTTCATTTTCCTCACTTTTACTACCTTCATCATAACAGTCCATAACATTTTCCCTTTAATTGGGAACTTGGCAATGCACCACCCTTCATAGAGTCGAATTTTTTAAAACCACTGATTAAAGTAGTTCGGTTTATTTTCTGAGGCTAAGAGATCAAAAGTCACATGTCCATTTTCACACAATGGTGTGTTATTGATGAACGAATCCTTAGAGCTTAGATACTGTGTCATTTTAAGCGTTTAACATTACCTTCAATATCAGGTCTAATTAGTGCATTCCATTATTAGATGGATGAAGGGGGNGGGGGGGGGGGCTAGACCGTGCAACATGTCCAACCATTGACTTGAGGTACCGAGTTAAGTCAGCAGTGGAGAGGGACAACACTGGAAAGGCTTATGTTCATATATTCATCTGCCTTTTTACTTTTCTCAATGTTTTGTGAATAATATAATATTCTTTTATGAGTATGGATCAAATTAAAAATTAAAAAGTGCACACGAAATTTTTAAAACCCGCTGTTTGGGATGCTGTTCCAGAGGGACAATTGCAGGCTCACATGTGGTACTCATAACTTCAGACAGTTTGTTGATAGGTGGAGTGTGAGTCTGACTGCATCTTGGTAAAGATGGTGGTGCTGTCAGACATGCATCAAGGAGAATTGTTTGTGCATCAGAAGGACAAAACCCATCAACACCGTCAGAAAATGCAGGCACAATGTGGACCTGCCACGTACCTTGCAGTCACATGCCTATAAGTGATGTAAAAATTCAAGGTGCCGTAGCTATTGCATAATTTATCCATCTAATTCTTGCATTCACCAAAAAATTCCAACAAGATTTGTCCTTTTTATGCACAATAACTGATAACTATGTTCTTCCATGGTGCATGCAGATGCTGGTTGACTATCACTCTACCTCTTGACAACTGTAGGAGATTATACCATATGAATCTGCAACTGTACATTGTGCATGGCATCCCAAACTGCAGGTGTTAATTTTTAAATGTCACTTCATGTAGTTCATGTGTGAGTAGTTAGGTGAGTGAGAGCGTGGCAATTTCAGGCAAAACATTATCCTTGCTGTTCAATTGAAGAGTCATCAAGAAAGCCCCTGCTATATATCTATGTCAAAATTTTATTAGTCACTGGTCTAGTGGAGCTGGATATTTTTAAGAAATTGCATGAGGACTTGTAAGCAGCTCGTGTAGCAATTATGATAGCAGTAAAGAAATGTGCAGTCACACACAAATGCGCGCACCCACACATACACACAGTGGACATGGGGAGTCCCAGAGTGGTGGAAGGAAAGAGGCTGGTGTCACTACATATCTTTGGCATACAAGTGGAACACACCAAATCCAGCTTTGGCCATTTTCAGTTATTAATACTATCAAGTAGCATTTTTCATGCTCTATCACCTGCTGAAGTCCATTTAATCCTGAAGAGTCATACTGAGCTTGCAAGCTAGGATTTTCTGTCATCACATCTCTGTCTTAGATTATCTCAAAACTTGTTTTTGGGACTTTGTGCTTTTCACATGTATGCCTATGATATACAGGTCATGATGAGAGATCTCAGCTGTTTATCTGGTTGGTATCTTGTAGTGAAATTAGTGAGCAATTGTAACAAAGGCTCCCTGCCAGGACTAATTTTGCTGTGTACCACAATAAGTTTTAGTGTAGGTTATTCATAATATTGGATGAAAAAACAAAACTTCAAAATATTTGTTCTCTGAGCTGCAAAAATTTGTCCTTGAAAGTCATGAATTTGCAATTTGTCACTTCTAAAATGGCCACAAAAGGTGCTATGAGCTGTCCAGAATGTTGAATTTATTTGGTCTGGCAATGATTAGAGGTCAGACATATCTTGTTCCTCTGTGTGCAGCAAAGCGAGACTTTCACAGGACATTGAATCATGACTATTTGAACATTCATTTTTATCACATCTTGTCCTTAATTAAAGACAAAAGAACCACAAGAATGACTTGCTGCATTCCTTATCATCTCATATGACTATTTAGAAACCTCGAGGGGCCGAATTCAGAGAGGTTGCTTAACGTAAACGCACCTGATTAAATCCTTTAGTCATCCTCGACTGGCAAATTTAATCAACCTCCTGTACAAAGACGGCGATTAGCGCTAAACGGGGCGGGAGAGGGTGGTCGGGTGGCAAAAGTCGAGGGGGAAGGAGAGGTCTGGAAGAGGTGGCCAGGTCAGGGGGCATACCTGGAGGTAACAAAACGCGTGTAATACAGCAATGCCAACTCGCTTTTTCCTTTTGCTACCCAGCCTCCATTAGAGGTCTTTGTATGAAGCCTTAACCACGCTGTTAGTTAAACGCGTTTAGGACATCTCTCTGAATTCGGCCTAAAGAGTACTAGTGAGATGCTGGATGTAGGTGAGAGGGGGAGAAGAAAGAATGATATGGCTACATGTTGTAAGCAGCAGCCAACACCTTCAGATTTAGTGAACAATGTGCTGCTCAAAATTCTATCATGGCCTCAAAAATAAGCATAACAATTCCAAACGTTTCTAGCAGCTTCTGTGGCCATTTTACAAGTCAGAGAACAGATAATTATGAAGTGAGTTTCACTTTTTCATCTTGTACACTAAAACTATCATGGTACACAAAAAAATCAATTATGGGAAGAACCATTTAAACATACATAAATCTTCATGCTGCAGTACTATTTGCCAGCGAATCTGGATTTTGTTGAATCCTCTGCGTACACTATAACTGGAAAAAGGTTTTGATGGATATTTTGTTCCTTATTAGCAAGTTCACCATCTGCCATTCGCATTGTCAGTGGCAGTTTTGGTCAATCACAATATATTAATTTTGTCTTTTTAATACCATCATTTTGTTATTGTATTCTGTGATACCTGGTGGTAAAAAAGATTAGCCATACAGTACGTACACTACTGGAAATAACTGCCTTGAACTCTGACAAGCAGCACCAATGCGGGAGTGGTTGGAAGCGTGCGTGAGAGCAAGTAGTTGATTCATCCACTCTTCCACCTGCGCCCGCTTACCTGGCCGCTTGGCGCTGCCTGTGAGAGCACAAGGCAGTTATTTCCATCACTGTACAGTTTTACTTTCATGTTGGGAGCTCTCGTTTCTTACACTAATTATGACCTACTCCTAAGTGCAAGTCTCTTCACTGCTTGTCATTGTTAGAATCCTCTCTGTACAGTGTGTCAATTTACTTTGCATGTTTAACAGTTCTTTTTAGATTGTTTCCTGATAACACTAGACTTAAGGTTTTGCATGCACATACATTCTCTACTAACTGGTTTCTGTGAATACCAAAGAAAACGCTTGGTGTGGCATTTGATTCATATGGAGCATGAAAAGTAGAAGTAGGTAAGCATTTAAAAGATATTTAGTGCATGCATTGATTTAATTTTTGTCTTGCACTTCACTTTAGATAACATGAGGAAATCCATGCAACTTACTGGAAATTTGCTTTTTCAGGTATCAGAAGGAAGATGAGGACATGGAAGCTCAGATGCTAGCTAAAGGATGCAATCTGACAGCCCTCAGGCGAGAATCTGAGGTTTAATTATCAGGGTTGCACATTTTGTGTGTGTGTTTGTTTGTTTTTTTTTTTAATTGGAGGGGAGTGGAAGTCCAAGCTCCAATTTCTTTAATTTATGAATTAGTGAAATTTGGAATGTTTGTATGTTGAGAAGATGACATGGACTCAATGGAATTAGGGAGGATTTCTTTTACACATCCATCCCTAATTCTATGATCATGCATAATAATTTTTTTTTTACTTTTCATGTTAAATCTTCTGAAAAGAATTTATGATATTTATCGATATTTGCTTTTTGGGACCTCCCATGCTACCTTTAATAATGTTGATTCAAATGCTCACCTTTTTTTAAAATGTTTGGATCTCCCAGTGCAATATTGCCTGATATGCAAATAAAAGCTTAACTGGTCAGTGCTGAAGCATAATAACTATTACTTTAAATGAAAGAAACGCCTTAAGAGCCTCACACGTGAGTTGCAGAAATCACCATTCACAATGGCCATTTGGCTGTTAATAATTCCTTGTCTCTGTATCCCTAAATGTGTGCAGATTGTAACTCACAGATGCATTTTTGGTAAGTCATTTATAACAAGATGGGCTATGTGATGATGGGTGAATTTTTGAATCATTTTCTGGAACGAGAGAATGACCAAGTGATATCCAGTTGCCTACCAATTTTCATCTATCGAAAGGAGTCGAGGATTGTGTAATTAAAAGGGACTGTACAGAAAAGGAAATGATTTTGTTTCCGCAATTTTGAATTAAAGGTGCAGTTTGTGTGGATACTGCCATGTTGGATAATTAAATGTTAACTTAGGTCCCCATTGTAATGATCCTTAATAAAGGCTTTTGTACACACACAACAAAAGAACCGTTTACTATAGTTTTTTGTGAGATTGTATGTGCGTGTGTCAGCCAGCCTATGACGTATTCAATAGGCCTACTACCCTTTTTGTCCACATCTGGATCTGGAATCTGGATATAGCAGACTTCAAGAGACAGTAAAAAAAGTATGTAAGTGAGCTCTGTTATAGCTAAATTGCCACTTTTGCAATAATTTCTGCTTTCCATATGCCTATAATGTACAATACTGCATACTGATTAATGAAACTCCGCAAAAGTGAAAAATTAGCTCACACAAAAATTATGCAGGCTCAAAAAAATCCCTAATTTTCTTCTGCCATCTCCTTGTTGCCAAATATACCACAAAAATTATGATATTTTGACCGACACTGCAAGGAGCACCTCTTACCTGCTTCAAGACGTCTTGGCTGCCTTAATCTGAACTGCCTCACTCAGGAATAGGCTCGGGTATAGTGTCCCATGGCGTGGCTGCAGATCGGGTCCTGTCGCAGCTGAATGCCTGGAGAGACTGGGGTTGACGGCAGGATGCAGTGCGGAAGAAGACGAGTCAAGGTGGACTGAGACAATTGGGACCTACTAACAATATGAGACGAAGCGGCAGACCAAGGGTCGTGGACAAAGCAGCTGGTCTGCCACTAGTGATCTGGACAGTGCTGGATCTGGATGAGGTGGGAGTGGTTAGTGTCTTGGAGTCAGGAGGATAGTGGAAGAATGGTTTTTATTGAATTGTTTTGATTTTGTTCAAATATTGTTGTAATTATCAAAGGTGGAATAAATTCGGAGCTCATGGGCTGCAAGGCCTTCACTGTCTTGGCCAGTCCTGACAGCCTGGGAACCAAGGTCAGCTCTGTGACCCAGCACAAAGGATTACGACTCCTGGACACATTGAACAGAGAAAATATGTGCCTGAACCTTCAGGTGCAAAAACTGAATAGGAAGCTCAGATAAGTGACTTGGGAAAATCACCCCTGCTCCAGTACACAGTGCTTGCCTGGTGTGGGAAAGGAAGCCTGGTAAAAAGCCAACTTCTTAGTTCTTTACTTGGATTAGACTTGTCTAAAAGAAATATTAATTTCCCTTTTTGGGCATGTGTGCAACTTCCTTATGGCCAGAATTAAAGTGTTAAGGAAATCTCACTGTTCCATGAATTTCAAATGAGTGACATGATACAAGGGCGGTTCGATAATTTATCTACCTGAGTATGAAAAAGTAGAGATGCATGCCTGCTGAACTTGTGCAGACAGATGCATACATGTCTTGGAGTGACTCATACCAAATCACACACCCCACTTGACTGCCTTGGAGTTCGGACGTGCCAGAGGGGCGCTCCTGCAAAAATCTTGGGTTAGTAAAGCCAGTTCACTAGGCCTTCGTGCTTATGTTCGTTTGATATCTTCACACTATGGCGTTTATCACTGCCGTTGAGTTGCACTGGAGTCTCTGCAAAAGGACCTACGCCAGGACTTGCAAAGTGACTTGACGCAGTGCGTGTCCGGGTTGGATCAATCGCTGACCTCAGGGTTTAAAGAACTGCGAGATGAGCTTGCCAGCGATCGACAAGCCCTCAAAGTGCTTGCTGATGAAAACTGTGTGCTGCGTGAGGAAGTCGAGATCCTCAAGAGCAGATTGATTGGCCTTGCAAACCAGTCTAGAAGTAGAATTTGGTTATGTATGGCATCCAAGACATATGGGAAGAAACGTAGGACATGTCCGAAAGGTCCTGACTGACTTTAAGCTGCATCCCGAGCCAGATCGCGTCGAGTTCCAGAGTGTCCATCGTCTTGGTAGGAAGGTTGGAAGCAGACCGATTATTATGATTTATGATGTTCTTGAGGTATACCAGGATAGGAGAACTGTTTTGTCAAATGCCGGTTGCTTCGCGGTACCGACTTTAAGGTTTTTCATGTGCTACCGTATCCAGCTTTAAATAAGGTTTAATCAAAATAACGAAACTTACCATATATTTGTAGTTTGTCTACTTCTAGAAAACATCTGTCAGATTTCATCATTTGAAAGAAATACTTGGTCAAATTTTTGTCGCACTGCTAGATACTGCCACTGCTAACTTAGGACTATTGTTGACACTGGGTGAAATTTTTGTCCCACTGCTAGTTACTGCTAAATTAGCAGTACCAATGCACTACACTGGTACTGCTAAGTTAGCAGTAACTATAACAGTGTGGCGAAAATTCCACCCACTGCAAATGAGTTTAGCAGTATCTAGCAGTGGGACGAAATTCAACTCCTTTTTTTGGTCTCTAAATTTAAATTTTAAAATTTGGTGATGCATGGATAATCCTCACCTGGATAATGGGGAGGACAGTGTAATTTAAAATGGTATTGGGATGGGATGCATTCTCATACTAAAATTATTCCGAAAATAAATTGTGCCAGGGATGTGTCACCTTTATGAAGTCACAGAAAAACTCTTTGTTTTCTTCTTTATTTTCTTCTTTATTCAGTAGCACCATATGACTCTAGATACAGCACAGCAAGAGTGCACGTTAATTTTTTTTTTTAAACAGCTACCATTTGGTAATCATAGGAACGTACTGAATTAGTATTCCGAGTCAGCATGGCCAGGTTTTCCTTTTATTCAGGTTTTCCTTTTACGACAGGCACCGTCCCATAGTCGTCATACGCCACTCTTAGGTTCTCCAGCAAGGATTGAAATTCCTGGAAAGGTACAACATCAGGAAGTGTAGCAGGTAATGTTACCAGCTTCCAGAGAAGGTTATGTGGTTAACTGGTTAATCACTTTCTGGAGCATGTCACTGTTTTAAGTGACCCATCAGCAGATATTTATTTGTTTAATAATTAATAACTATTAAGTTAATATATTTCTCGGGTGCCTTTTGGTCACCTGTTTCCATCAGAGTGCATCACCTAATATCATCACCTAAATGTGTGTGTGTGTGTGGGTGTGCGTGTGTGTGTGGATATCCAGTAAGTAACTTTACCTCGCTGAGATCATCAAGCGCGTAGAGGCTACATGCGTAGAGCGTCGCAATCTTACTCGGCTTATCCCTGCCCTCCTTCGAAACCTTCTTGCCACCTTCCTCCACTTTCACTTCATCAGCCAATAAAGATGAGTCATCCGCCAGACTGATAGGTATCTGCTTGGCCTGCTTTTTGGGAGGGACAAGGATCGGAGTCACGTACCGGCTGTCTTCCAGCTCATCCTTCTGCTGGACATGTCCATGCCTCCTGTACCGGGATGCCCTTCTGCATTTCTCCTGATCCTGCTCCGGTGTCAGGACTGGTTCCCCTCCATTCGCCCAGTCCCCGACATACTCCGTCATTAGAGGTTCATGGGCCTCCTTACTCTTCACCCGGTTTGTCCTCACTTTGGGACGGACTGAGGCATCCCTCTGGCGCTAAAAGGGAATGTGACTATAATATGGCTCTCTTAAGGCCATTTCACAAAAAAATGTCGCGCGGCAAACGGCGCGCGTTGCGGCAAATTTATTATTTATATTTATTATTGCCAACAATTGGCAACAATAAATATAAATAATAAATTTGCCGCAACGCGCGCCGTCTGCCGCGCGACATTTTTTTGTGAAATGGCCTTTAGGCTGCAAAATGCGCCCTAATTACCTCCCATTCAACCCTTGCGGCGTCCTTTACTTCGTGCTCGGTTGGCACCACGGATTTGGTTAGGGGATCCGCTGATGCCTCTTCATTCTTCACGGTACCAGACCACCAGCTCATCCCTTCTCCTCCGGCCATTTTGTTCACCTCTGATGCCTGTGATGTTGCCAGATGAGAAAACAGGACGCGGAGTGGACAATGGCTGGGTTGCCAAATGTCGTGTTTCCCAAAATGGCCGAAGGAGGGCGCTTTTGGAGGCGCCAATAAAATTCAAAGTGTATGCCAACAGGGTGGTGGGACGTGGACCGCTTTGTCACAGTAATTTTTGGCCATCTTTGGCCTTGTGTGAAGGGACAAAACAATACTTTGGTTGAACGAAATTTTAATGCGAAGAATTTTCTCTCATGATGTCCCTAATTATGTAGTAGAAATATAATTATGTCTCTCTGAATCATCTCCCCTGGTTTTCATATTCAGTTAGCAGTTATTCTTGCATTTGACCCCTTCACATACAACACATTCTGAGAGTGTCAGCAGACCAACTAGTTTTAGCCCAAAGGCAGGTAGGGCCTTTACTGTTGTTAGTGGTAAGGTAGTACAGTGCTGGACATATTAGCAGTCCCTTATTAGTGTTTACTTAGTTCCCAGCCGTAACGCCTGCTCTGCCAATTCCGAAAAATAAACATTTAGGGACTGCTAATATGTCTAGCACTGTACTATACACTAAGATGAATGTGTTGTTATGCTGCTATCAGCTCAGAATGGTATCAGTTTTTTGTCTCCTGAAAATTTTAGAATATTGAACTTGGAGCCTTACTTCTTCCAGAGATCCAATGAAGTGTGCAGGACAAAGCAAAAAATGTGCCAAATTGTTTCCTTCATCATTGTTAGTATACTGGAAGGTTACCTAGAAAATATTCTACTCTCAAATAAATGTTTTTGCATTGGTAGCTCGGATCTTAATTTTTTAATCCAGGTGCAAAGTTTGCACTTCAGACTTTCATGTGAAGTGTTATAGAGGACAATATTGTAGTGCAATTAGCATGGAGAAGGGGGGGGATGCAGATGGAAGCATGATTTCTCAGAAAACCTCATATATTTGGGAAGCCCTCTTATAGGTGTCTTGAAACTGCCAGAGAGAGAGAGAGAGAGAGAGAGAGAGAGAGAGAGAGAGAGCGAACAGGGATATTGTATAAATGTGTGTTAGGATATAACTTACATTAAAATTACTATTTTCCGATAATAATTACGAAAATAGCATTTTCAAAGTTTTTAAATGCATACAGCTCAAAACCAATTCTGGAGGGGGTGATTTTTGCATCTCTCACTGATCTAAGCTACTCAAAGTCATACTTTTTCTGGTATATTTGGCAACATAAGGAGACGGCAGAAGAAAATACGAATTTTTTGGGTCCTTCCTAATTTACGGGTGAGCTAATTTTGCATTTTTGTGTATAGTTTCATTAATAAATAATGTATGCAGTAGTAAGCATACGGAAAGCATAAAACTTTTTGTATTCGTTCCAAAAGTGGCGATTTGGCTATAACAGACCTTTTCACTGGTCCCTTGAAGTCTGTTATATCCGGAGTCAACTGTAGGGCTACGTATAATTTCTAGAAATCCATGGATAATGCTATAAAATGACGACTATGTTGGATAAAGCTTCCCCGAAAACCCAAAAGATTACTGATGAGTAAACTAAGTAAGTAAATAAATAAAGGCCCATTTCAGTTGACCTGGAGCTACGCAACGACCATCACGGGCGAGACCCATGCTGCAATTATGCGGGCTCTACAGCAGGCAATTACGGCGAAACGTTGAGGAAACCTGTCATCAGGTATCCTGTTTCTCCACAACAACGCGCCATTGCAGAATGTGGCTTCCAACAACTGAATCATGCAACTTACATCCCAGACCTGACCCCCAGCGACTTATTCCTGTTTCATCACCTCAAGAAATTTCTCCATGGCCAGCTGTTTCCCAGCAATGAAGAATTCCAGTCAGCAGTGACAGGGTGGTTTGCTGACCAAGACAAAACATTCAGGCAAAGTGGAAGAAGTGTGTGGAGGTCGAGGGAGATTACATTGAAAAGTGATGGGCATGATTTCAGATACCAGTATGCATTCATTTTCATACTCACATGTCAGGTAGATAAATTATGGAACCCCCTCATATGTTCTTGCTGCAATGTTTCCTTCCAGGATATTGCCGTTCGGGTGTGGTGCAGTGTGTCTGTCAGGCAAAGAGTATGGAGGGAATGGTACGAAGAAGGGCTTAGGTCACGAAGTGAAAGTTCCAGACACCATATACGCAGACAATGCCAAGGGACAATATTATCATCTCCTGAAGATATCTTAGAGTGCCCACACCCAGCAGTGGCGAACTGTGATGCAGTCTCCCACCTCAATTGTAACGGTACATCATTGGTTATTACAGTTCGGACTGCCGTGCCGGCTCGTCAGCCCTTCCTCAGGCTACCTTTGACACCGCAACATCAGGCTACCAGGCAACAATGGTGCATCGAGAGAAGAGAGTATAGTGTGACGAATGGCACATGATCGTGTTTTCAGACAAATCACTCGACTGTTAAGAAGAAATGACGGCTGTGTTTTGGTCTGCAGATGACAGGCTGGGGTGAACTGTCTGGGAAGTCTATTCATACCAGGCATACCACGCCAACACAAATTATGGTCTGGGATGCTATTGGGTATGAAAGCAGATCACCTCTCGTAAGAGTCCGTACCTTCATAACGAGTGCCCATTATGTCATTGACATCCTACAGCTGAGAGCTCTTTCATACCTGCAGGATATTCCTGGGGCCATATTTCAGCAGGATATTGCCACACTGCATGTTGCAGCGACAATACAGGCCTTCATCTTCAGGGCCAACATTCCACTTCCAGCTTCCTGCATGACCAGCTACATCACTGGATTTGTCATCCCTTTGAAAAATGTCTGGGAAACACTCAAAATCCATCGATATTACTGTCCTCCAGAAACTCTTGATGGTCATTGGATGCAGGTCAATACAGCCTTGATAGCTATAACACAGGACCCCATTAAATCATTAGTTGATTCAATGCCCTGGTGCCTATACAGCAGTGCCAAACATGCTATTACTGTAGCACGTCAGAATTCTAATGATTTGATTTGTATTGGCTGAAGAACATCCTGCAAACTTCAAAGTCAGCTCTACTCCTTGAAAGTGTCCTGATTGTTATGAACAGTAGCGTACCTTTTTCCATTACATCGCGCATTGGTGACATTATACTGACTGTGAGATCAGTTGCGGTACAGAATATCTTGGTAGCCTGATATTATCATTCCTAATCAGAGGTTTTGCACCAAGTGTCTCACCAGTTCCCTCCTTTTACCCTTCCACCCACCCCCCTCTTTTCCATCCTCTCCCCACAAATACTATCACCTTGGCTTCTTGGAGAGGACTTCCGGAGAGCTCCGTTCCCTTTACCCCCAACTGCCCCATCCCACTTTCTGTATTCAGAACAAAAACTTTCGGGAAGAAGTTACTATACACGTCTCTCCAGCATCCAGCAATGGAGCAAAATCACATCACAAGTGAGCAGCCTGAACATAATGGGCAACAACCATTTGACAGGCGATGTAAGCAGCATGTATTGCTCCATTGTATTATGCCTCTCCAAGGATGACCTCTTTGAGATTCTCAAGGCCAAAATATGTAATATAGGATGCTAGAACAGAGGCGACAGAGCCTCCTCAACGATGGACTCAAGATGGACTCATATATGAGAGGGTCGCAGGCAGGAAGAGAAAGAAAATGAGTGCTGCTGTGAACACCATCTCAGGGGAGTTTTCCTTGACATCTGTCACACCAGGTTGGCCAGATTGCTTGCAGGGTTCTCAAGCAGCCAGATCAAGATGAAGCAAAGTGTCACCAAAATATAACGGGTGCTTGAATTGACAGTTTAATAAATTTCCTGCAGAAGTATAGATGGTGACAAGACAGGGGGACACACATAGCATCCTTCCATACAGCTACCCTCAGTAAAGTACAGTCGAACCCCTATTATCCGTCACCAACGGGACTGGGGCATCGTCAAATAACCGAAAAGGTTGGATAATCCGAGTAGTAAAAAACTTTAATAAAACGCAACAAAGAAACATGAAATAACGTACAATATTATCGTTCTTTAAAGAAATAGTGAAGCATTTATCTTTTACACCAGTGGTTCCCAACCTTTTCGGGCCTTCACACCCCTTTGAGAGCAGTTGGTCCTTCTCATACCCCCTACTAGGATGACAGATTTACCTAATCCTTGACATTTAACCGCATTTAACTAATCTGTGATAACTACCTTATAATCAATATTTTGGGACCAGGAATATGATGAAGAGAAAGAAAATTATAAGTCATTTTTTTCGATTGTAATCCAGCTATATTTTCCTTTGTGCAAGCCACTTATGGGATATGATATGTCCAAAATTGCTCGATTTGGACTCAGGGGTACTTAGCTCCGTACCCCCAGGGGGCCACCTCGCACCCCCTGGGGTTACGGGTACCCCTGGTTGGGAACCCCGGTTATACACACACTCTACTGTACTGCATTTACAATAATTTATAACTACGTCAGAATAAACAAATGCATAACATTACAGTATTTCCACTTCCCACCCACCAGCGGAGAAGGCCGGTCGTGCTGGCTAGGGGCTCCAAGGCTGGTTTGCATTCCTTACCGCCCCCCCCTTTTTCCCCCTGTCTTGACCTGATGGCTTCAGTACGGGGTACGCTTGATTTCCGTAAAATGGCTACAAAGGAGGAAGTCAAGGCGCTGTTGGACGTGCTGAAGATGGACCTGGCGGACAGCTTTGCGAAAAGGTTGGAGCATACGGTCCATGTTATGGACACTGTTATAACAGACACCACGTGGACGGCAATCCTGGAAGCCATAAGAGCAGGTCAAGGGGGCGGGTTCGAGACGCAGGTGTATGAAGTAAACAGGCGAATATAATACAAGAGATGCAGATCCGTGCTGATGTCCAAGATAGACGACTGGAGAATTGTGAGCGCAGCAACAATGTGATCTTCTTTGGAGAGGTGCCCCGTCCAGCAGGAGCTACATCAGGCAAGCAGGTGAAATTGCTGACCCGAAAAAGAAGTTCTTTCAGCAAAGAGATCAGAAGCAGATACGTATGGGGGACCGCCGCTACGTGCCGGAGTGGTCAGGATCGATAGAGGAGGATGAACTGGAGGTGGATGAGGATGAAGAGGAGGGCGTTTCGTACGTCTGCCGCAGCCGAAACTGGGACAAGAGGTCAGTAAAGGTACCCAGAGCGGAAGTGATCATAGGCAATTGAGGGAATGCGAGTACGGGGGAGGCCAACGGTGAAGGGGACGGAGAAAGTGAGTGGGTGGTAAGTGTCATGGAATGTGTTAAGGGAACTCCAGGAAGAATCAGGCATTAACCGGGAACCAGAACAACCAGTTATTTTTTTTTTGGTGACGCAAATGCGCGTATGGAGGNGGGGGTATACTCTCGGGAGCTTTTTGGTTGCAGCCTCCGGTTGCAGAGCTAGTTGAAGCATTTTTTGGGTTGCTGCAACTTCTTCAGGTTGCAAACCGGGTTGTGCAACCAGATTGACTCGTCTGAACGCCCCTTATAAGCATAAGTCATCGTTATCTGAGTGGAAAAAAAGGAATACACAGATGCAGCTAGGACAGATTATGTGGTAAAGAGTAAAATTTTTAGGCAGCACAAGAAAGCAAAAAAGCGAACGTATTCGACCATTGCAGGATACCCTTAGGGCTGGATCTGCGATATATTTCTGGAGGCTGATCAACTCGCACAAGTCCGGACTGGCAAAGGAATGCCCAGAGCAAGAGGATTGGGTACTATAGTTTACAGGGCAGAGCAACCGAGAAGTGTGATGCTCCGGTTAAAAAATGGCTCATCTAACAGACTGGATCGGTCACTAACTTATAGTAGAGTCGGATTTTGATAGGGTGCTTCCCAGGCTGAAGCCAAAGTCTGCAGCTGGACCAGATGGAATCCCTAATGCATTCTACAAACTCAAGGTGGAGGAGTTGAAAGTAGCTATATAGCCTAAGCACGTGTGATCTTTTTAACCTGAAAGTAAAGCAGGCTCCACGGACAACACTTACACTTCCCTTGTAAGTCTGACGTAGTACTTACAGGAGTTTCCCCAAGTCCCACCGGACAGGCTTTACTGGCTTTTGACGCATCTAATTAACTAAGGATAAAGCATATGCCCTTTTGCTTTTCTTTAATGGGCTGCTGAGGATTTTGGATCTGTGTGAATAATTTGTACATGCTGATTATTTCCTAGTGTATGCAATTAAAATGTAGGTAGTACTGTACATCTGTTGCTGGGGGAATGTCCCCCGACAAGCCTGTAATCGGCTATTAAGGGGTAAGAAGAAAAAATTACAGTATTTCATGAAAAAAAAAATATATTTATTGCTGGAGCGGGACGGCCAGATAAACTGAGGAGTCGGATAATCAGGATTTTACTATACTTCAATTATTCAGGCGAGTCTTTTCCTTGGACTTGTGTATAGTATTTTGCCTGCTACGAGAAAAAATCATACTCGTGCAACTTGTGATGAAAGCGATTTCAGAAATTCATGTTAGTATTTATTTCTTTATTTAGTCATTTATTTATTTGTTTGTTTACCCCAAGTTGCCCTTTTGGGCTTAAGGGGGGGATGGTATTATGTCCTTGTACATTTTTGGAACCTTTTACGAAGCGCCCAGGCCCAGGCAGTTAGGTGACTGGGAGGGGGTGTGCAAAGTGCAAGTATATAATGTCTCAAACGGTACATTTTGTGAACTCCCCCAGGTGGATTAGCCTATCAGAAATTCCACCCGAGACGAAGCCAGAGATGACCCAACTCTGCACGAGATGAAGGGGGGAAAGCCCAGGCTTGGGATTGAACCCGGGACCCTTACATCCGAGGGCGCATATGTTACCACATCGCCACTCCACCTCCCGAATCAAGTTAGTATCAAATATTGTTTTTTAAAAAACACAGTATTTCGAAAATGCTCCGAAATTACTAAGAACGGAGGAAAATCACACAGGTGATGAATAAACACAGGAAAAGAACTTGTTACAAATGTTTAATTTCCTGTAGAATTCTTCAGGATCAATGTAATACAATGAAATAAAAGGTCACGTTTTACTTCCACTAATTTGAGCAACAAACAGTGCTTGTTTGGCACATACCCCCAAAAATTATGGAAGTCCAAGTCACTCAGGAGCATAGGATCATGCATTGAGATCCCTGAAAGTAATAAATGCATTGATTTTAAAAACAAACCATGTCACGAGATACAACACTTGCCTATGGTGGAATGACTCATTATTCATCAGTTTTAATAATGGCAAACAATTATAATCTTGCTTTCCGAATGGTTTGGTTTCAAAATCAAGGTGCTCATTACCAAGTCATTACTCAATCCACTCCTTCTTTAAAAAGGTGAAGTAAGAAGAGCTTGTAACAAATTGCTGATCATATTTACCAAATGGGAAAAAACTTAAGTAGAAAGAAATATATCTCCTATCAAAGCAACAGTCTTTTTCTTGTTGTTTCCTTTGTTTTTTACAAATATACATAATTATATATTTATATTTTAACTCTTGACATGTACGTCACAGGTATGATGCAGTCCCTAGAGTCCTTGCATTACATTTGACGTCTCAACCCACTTGGGTAGTTGTTCTACTTCACCTGAAGTGAGTTTCTCCTTGGAACAATCAATTAGCACAATAATAAATTAATTCATCGCACTGTAAAACAGTGCAACAATGAGAACTGAAGTTTGGCAACTGGGCAATGTTTGTTTCCATCTGCACTGACTCAACAAGTTTTCCCACTTACAATGGTCTTTTAAAATACCAAATCATGGGGAAGTTGTGAATGCAACAATATGTTAATTTTTACATAAAACATTGATAACATCACCTTAAAAAATGCAACCACAACCAGCCTGAAATCCTTCCCAGAGAAAATCAACAATGGAATTGCTTCCAACTAAATAAAATATGAAGCCTCTTTTCAACACTGGCACTCATTTCTCTCCATTCTCATGCAACAATTAACATAAGCTGGGGAAAAAATATTACTGGCTAAAACATCTGGGTCCTGGTGCACAAAATTGGGCATGACATGAGAAAGGACAACCCAAGGAAGCTAAAACATTCAGGGAACAAAATTACTTGCCCTGGTAAATTTTGGCCCACTTCAGTTTCTTTTTCCCACTGACTTGAAACTAATCATCTCTAGTTTCTCTCTTTGCTGTGTTATGGCATAAGAGGTTCATTAAAAATATATTGTTTCTAACATGTGTGCTTTGGAAACGTCACACTTGCGTCTTTGAGATGATCATTTAAAAATGACCAAGATGAGTGGAATATAGGATTTCTCTCTGTTGACACAGTTGCTTGACAGAGCAGCATCATTTTTCAAGCTGTCAATACATACATTACACAGCAAGGCAAAAATTTATCGTCACTGAAAAACCAACACCAATGTGAAGAAATTGTGCTGCAGTTGTCAAAAATGTTGGCTTCTTTCCACTCAGTCAACAAATCTCACAAATGTGCACATTAAAACCCCCACTTCATTTGCAGGTGTAACCAAATGCATCATGTCATTAGTCTTCTAGGAGCAAGAAGGACAAATGCATGAATGTAAAATAAAGATTATTATGGAGTATTATTTAGAACAAAGAATAAACAAAATTACACTGAAGACTGAACATATAAAATTTCAAACAGTTCTGTCAATGTGGAATGCTTATAGTTAGATGCTGATTGATAAGAAGGATCCTAATTTCAGCACTTTATCCGGTCTCACTGAAACTGTTCTTCATTTATATACATAACAGAAAATTATTAACATTGAGATTCTTAAATGTGGGAGCCAAAACATTTCCAGGGCTATATCCCCCCCCNNNCCCCCTCCAAATAAGCCATTCAACAAAAATGCCCAACTCCTCCTTATCAACAACAATGCCTTATATCTGTCCTGCTCCATTTTATCATGGGGAAGCTAGACACTGAAGTCATGAACAAGCAGCTTGGTCCTTTCCGTGCCATTACGGCTTCCAACTGCACAGACCAATTTTGTCCTATTAGAACATATGCGCCACACAACTCCTCCAATACCCCTGCTGCCCAGGGCAACTAGGTTGCGGATAAACTCCCCTGAAAAGTGCAAAAATATCTTCATTACAACAAATAAATACCAGTACATGATTGTCAATTCCTTCCTTATGAAAGGATCCAACAGGGGACATTGTGGTTATACCTAAATGCACCAATAACAATAATAAATTGCATATTCCTTTCCTTTCACCTGCATCAGGAGGGTCTCTGACCTGCACCTTGGAGGTGTCTGGCAACCTAACCTCCTGGGGAACAGACCATGACCCCTTTACAGACCTTGCACTTGCACCTATGTTCCCTCCCCAAAAATCCCTACCCCTACCCTACATCCTTGACTCCTTGCACCGGAGACTGAAGTTAAAATCTAGAAAAATGGAATTAAATGGTGGTATTCCACCCTCCTAAAAAGGCTCCGCCTTATCACGGGGTAACGTAAAAAATAAATTTTTAAAAATGCCTATTCCATGCTCGGCTTCTTTTTAAAATCCCTTTAGGAAGGACTCCTATTTTCTACTTTACTAGTAATCAATGCCCATCGTAACAGGCATAACTCACATATTTCTGTTTTGTGAGTGCAGAGGTGTTTTGCAGTGTCTGATGGGATTCTATTTATGTGAATGTAGAGGTCCCCTGTTATCATAGAGGGGTCATTCCATGTAAGTTTGGCACCATATTAGCCCTTGCTATATCGAATTTCGTACCGACTGTTTAAAATGGAAGTACTCCACCCAAAACAAATGTGGCCCAGGCCATTCACCCGAAAAAATTAAACAATGGAACTGCGGGCGACAAAAGATTTTCGATTTTGTGGATTTTCGCTCTGTGCAGTATCCGAAAAGTGATGATATCTCCCTTAATATCAATCGTAGAGAGATGTATCATACATAGGAATTTCATACATAGGGATACATAGGGAATTGGAGATGTGCTCGGAATAGATGTAAGGCCACCAAATATAAGGAGCTTGCCAGCAAATCCAGATAAATCCACTCCAGGTCGAAAATAATCTGGATATGCTGGAGGCATGCTCCACCCAATGCCTTTCTATTGACATGAAGTTGCAAGTGAAACCAGACATTTACACCGAATGCAAGCCGTGGGAAAATTGCCCTTTCAAGCAAAAGCATATAAATCAATGCACATAAAGCTAATGCCATAATTTTAATGCAAAATCAGATATATGTCCATTTTTGGCGGTGCCATGCCTCAACAATCACCATACCAATATATGGTGATTCTTGAGGTGGGGCATTGTTAAAAGATGGATATATACAATTGTTTCTGCAATCATAATGGCAACCCCGATAGTATACTGCACATCTAGTTTCCAAGCAAAAGCGGATTATTCTTAATTCACATATAGCTGATTTTCATGCAAAATCAGATGTATCCATTTTTAACAATGCCCTACCTCCACAATCACCATACATTGAAGTAAAACAATTGTATCTACATAATGGCAACCCCTATAACATACTGCACATGACAACTTCAATCTCACTTTTGCCACCAGAATTGAGGAATCACTTATTGGCTCCTCCTAAAAAATTGCAAATTGTGGATTTATCTGGATTTGCTGGCAAGCTCCTCCATTTATGTAATACCTTTATAAATTTATGGTAAAATTTAAACTTTAAATTTACTTTTCCAAAAACCTTATTTTTACAGTATTTATTTTTACTTTTTCCCTTACATAAATATATAGCCCTTTGTGTTAATTATCCCGTAAAAATGTCAATGGACAATTCATAATTGGTCGAGATAAAAATTATCGAAATTGAAGGTACACAGCATTTTGTCAATTATTATGATTACCATTACTGAGCTTTCCTCTTTATTCCTCTACTGCGCAGTCCAGAGGTGGATGGGGTGGAAATGCCTCGGTGTGATGATTTACAAGAAGAGTGGCATTTTCATAGAAAATATTAATCGCAAATTACTGTATTAATGTTTCATGGAATGCTATACATGTTGTTCTCAGTGCATTTTCGAGAAAATCAAATTCCATAGGCGCATTCTCCTCGCGTTTCTCTTTCATTTGATGTGTATATGTTGATTGGATTTTGTCCACTTCCAATAACCGAAAGAAATTATCCAAACAAGGCCCCATTTTCAAAATGTCGCGATTTTTTCACTCCCCACGGTATTTCGCAATTTGGCTGAAACTTGATATGGAGTGTTATGGCATAGGTGTGTACAGCTGCGATTATTTTCAAAAAAATCAGAGATGGTTTAACAACATTTAGGCCCACTTGATTGGGAAAAAACTGCTATATTATTTTGAGGACTTTGGTTTTTTGACTGCCGCGAAGTCAAAACCAAATGAACGGCAAAATGAATGCCCATTATGAGTTACTTGTGACCTAAGTAAGGAACACGAACATGACGATGAATTTCCATGGACAAAAAAAAAGTCAAATTTTGTTGCATAGTGTTATCATTACATTACGTTACAATATGTAAGACTTTAATAAAATGAAACATTAATACAGTAATTTGCGATTAATATTTCTATGAAAACGCCACTCTTCTTGTAGATCATCACACCGAGGCATTTCCGCCCCATCCACCTCTGGACTGCGCAGTAGTGGAACAAAGAGGGAAGGTCAGTAATGGTAATCATAATAATTGACAAAATCATTGGAAAATTATTTAATGACTAAAGTACTCATTGGTTCAGAATTTGTAATGTTTAAAAAAATTAGTCACCAAACTTGCATCATGAGTTAAACCTGTTTACTGGGCCAAAAAAACCCAATGAATGTTCATTCAAGACTCTGGCGAGAAATGCCGGAGCTGTGTACAGCGTCCCTCTCATAAAGAATGGTACGACTCTATGGACGACGTGTTTATTCTGACTATCCAGCATTATTCCCAACCTGATTTCATCGTGACACTATGGACAACTTGTCCTAGATCTCTGGCGACCCATATGACCCCGCCCCTCCCGACTTTTTCCGAAAATTTTTATTACCAAAATGTTCAACCTGGTATAATGCTTACATAGATTTGAGATGAATTTCCCCCCTTAAATTTTCTTACTTTGCCTTGTTTTTTTCTTCTCTTTTTTTCTTGATTTTAATTGCCTTTTCCCAGCCTTCCTCATGACCCCTAAAAACATGCTGGTGACCCAGGGGTTGGGAACAAAATAAACATTTTGTCCATAGAGTCGTACCATTCTTTATGAGCGGTACTGTACCTTCAATTTCGAAATTTTTTATCTGGACCAACTATGAATTGCCCATCAACATTTTAACGGGATAATTAACACAAAAGACTATATATTTATGTAAGGGAAAAAGGAAAAATAAATATACCGTTTTTGGAAAAGTAAATTTAAAGTTTAAAATTTACCGTAAATTCTTAAAGATATTACATAAAAATCGACAATCTTTCGTCACTCGTATAGTTCCGTTGTTAAATTCTTTTTCGGGTGAATGGCCTGGGCCACATTTGTTTGGGGTGGAGTACTTCCATTTAAAAAAGTCTGAACGAAATTCGAGATACCAAGGGCTAATATCGTACTGAACTGACGCGGAATGACCCAGAGGGGGGTTTCTCTTCAGTTTGGATAGCAATCACCCCACTGCCTACGCCAATCCGGAGCAGTGGGTTGTTGTGAGTGTTACATCGTGTAGGGATGCCCACTCCTTTTGAAAATCAATCATGTTGCATCAGAACTATAAGACCACAGTCAGAACTAATTTTTCATGCGATTTTCATGCACACAATGTGAATTGTGACCAGTGGCGAAAATCCCTCCCAACGACAATGCACATCCAAAGTGGCCCCTGGGCCGCCACCAAACCCCAGGCAGTCCCTGGCCACTCTCCACCAACCTGAAGAAAACCCAGCCTGACACAACCTCACCCAAACCCTGGGCTTATGCCACTACCACCTGGGACTATTACTTCCACTCTCACATGACACCATCCTGGACACACAGACATTGTCAATTCTGAACATGATAATAATTTCTGAGGCAGGAGTCAGGGAGGAAAAGAACTGGCATGTTGTTATTGGCATGTACGTGGTCGGTTTTAAAAGTTTTGCATCCTAGGCAATAATTTCAATAATATGCAAGATAATCACATAAACTGTATGTCTGGTGAAAACTTGGAATGTCCTCTACCAGATGGCTTCATTACTTTTCCAAAAATCACCATCCCTAGTCCCACGGCCTTCAGTTCGTTTTGTGTGTAAGATGTCGTGACAAACCCATCTGGAAATTTGCTATAATTATGACTGTGGCTCGTTTTCATCTGAATGACCCTTATATTTTGCTTTTTCCCATCCTGCAATACCTTTACACTGTACAGTACCCATAATGCCAATGCATGGTTCTCTTAATTTATCGGACCTACAATTCACACCTCTTATCGGATTAGTGCAATAACGACAACTTTCGACGCAAATCAGGAAATCCAGAAGGGTTAGCCACTTCGAGAAACTAGTGTAGGCTACACTTTCGTGCAGAAAACACCCAAACCGACCTGGATTCAGGATAAACCACTCCAAACCCGCATTCTGGCAACTGCATATTTCACAGGTACATCAGGTCCAAAATCACAGTGATACCAGTCATATGGCAGAAATCAATGCACAGATTGGATGACTGAACAATCTGCATATAGGTAGCCCTACTGTACATTTAAGCAGTACACCATCCTCGAATCAGGGGGCATTTAAAGTTACATATTGCTGGTGATGACAAAAATGACTTTAGACAGTGCATTTAAACAACCTCTCTGAATTCCATCATTAGTGATTAGACTATAGCATGTTCTATCAGCAAGTAGAAACACCTTGCGGCTCATATAAATATTCTTTACAAACATTTTCAGAGTCATAGTAGATACACAAGAGTAAGGGCACCCACCTGTCTTGACATCCCACAACTTGACGGTTCCATCATCTGACGAAGTAATAACAAACTTATTGTTGAACTGTAAACATGTCACAGCAGATTGGTGCTTGTTAGGGCCTGGAAACAAAAACAGTCATTAGCAGAAGGAAAATCTCATTGCATAAGCATTTAATATTCAAAGGACCTGAAAGTGTCTGCAAGCACTGTCCTGTAGTGATGTCCCAGACTTTAACAGTAGAGTCTGCATTCCCCGAGACGAGTATGTTGTCCCTCAGCTCCATCCCAGAAGTGAGAGATTGGTGGCTCCTTATTGTGTGCCTGGAGACTCCACTCTCTACGTCCCACACTCGGATGCTCATGTCCGTAGAACTACTCACCACATGGACTCCATCAAACTGCATAAAAATTAAGCTGCATGATAAAAATTACCCACATTCTCTGAATTGCACCTTCACACAATATCTAAAGAACAATGCTATGCATTGAAGATCTAAATGTATAATGTTGACAAATTAACAGTCATTAATGTAGTCATGTTTCAATCAATAAGCTCTATTGTAGGCTGCTCGAGGAATTATGCTAAACAACCAAACTGAAGTTGTGCAAAAGAGTTTAGTTTGATCATTCCACATGAAGGGTAGTGGTTTGACCCTCTAGGAAATTTTATTAAAAAAATTACATGAGGATATAACCAAGAGTTCAGATGAAAATCACGGTTTAAGATTTTTGCAACAATGCCCATGGAAACATGACAGTTTCAAAATGTTCCCTCATGCATACATACAGAGTAGTAGCACTTCACCACAAATTGCTACAGTTTTCTTTCATTTCAATTTCAGTTGATGCAATAGAAGTTCACAGATGAAACTATTGCTTCCCTCACCTTCACGGACGTGATGGGACCATTGTGTCCCTGCAATGTGTGGAGGCACTCCTCCCTTTCTGCATTCCACACCTTAACCATGTAGTCATAGGCTCCACTGACCACTAGACGACCATCATACTGCACACACCGGACAGCGGCTGCATGGCCCACCAAAACATGCAGGCATTCGCCTGTGTCAATGTCCCACACCCGTAGGGTGGCATCCCTAGATCCACTCACGACCTTCCGCCCATGTAGATGCATGCAGCGGACAGTTGATGTGTGCCCGTAGAGTGTGTGTATGCAAGCCCCACTCTCCGCATTCCACACCTTGAGGGTTCGGTCCTTTGATCCAGACACTATGGTGTTGCCTGACATCTGAGAAGACCACACACCACCAGTGTGACCAACCAACGTACACAGGCACTGCCATAAGGAGTTAATTATTATTTAGTGGCATGAATTGTTTTCAAATTTTATTTCATTATTATCTACCACGCACATAGCTTTAACAGCATTGTTTAAAGGAATATTCTCAAGCTAGAAAAATATCAAATCAAATAAAAGTCATCTCAGGCCAAGGAATCTCTTTTGGCGGCTCTAACCACTCCACCACCGTGTCACCCTGACATTTACATATAATTAACTTATTATCACTATTATTCATGGAACCCCTCGCCATTGCTCGTGAAACTCTGGGGTTCCACAGAACCCCGGTTGAGAAATCCTGCCTTGTTCAATAGTGGAAACTAATGTAACTCCATGCATGTCTTATGAGATGCTATGATATGTTTGTTGATTGTCACTTTAATTTTCTCAGCTGGGACTGCACCTACAGCAAAACAGATTAATGGCCGGTTTCATCGAGCTCGGTATACGATAAAACCAGGCACTTTAGGAAAATCCATACAAATATGTAGGGATTTTCCGAAAGAACCCTGGTTTTATCATATACCAAGCTCGGTGAAACCGACCCTAAATACAATGAACTCAAAGTGTCCCAGAAACAATATGCCAATATGCTGGCATGAGCACCATGAGAATGCAATATTATTCACAAACAGGATGAGTAGGTCTGTCTTAGCCAACCCAAAATGCATAGCGTGACAATCAATGAATTATGGTCCAACTCAAGCTTCCCCAAGACTTAGTAACACCAGGTAGCACCCCTCAATCTTTCTCTGTGCAATTATTCAAAACTTGTCTTCTCGAACTAGCATAAGCAATGCATTCAGGCTCAGCCAAGAAAATTAATTGCCAATCATTTAAGGAGATGACTGTTCACTTATGGTACAAATTCTAGCATTTTCATATATTATTATTATTACACGCTTTATATTAGTTTCACTTTGTCTGTGAGTGTGTGTGTCCACCCCTCCGTTCGCCATTGCCCCACCATCTATCGGTGGGTATTAACGTTAGGGGTGATTTCGCGCCTTCCCACACCATCTAGCGGTTCGTATTTGCATTAGGTAGTCACGTGATTGGCTGTGTTCGATACCTCCCTTCCGTCTGGCGGTAGTAGTCACATGATGGGTGAATTTGCAACTTCCATACCTACTTGCGGTAGTAGTCACGTGATTGGCTGTGTTCGATACCTCCCTTCCGTCTGGCGGTATAGTCACACGATGGGTGAATTTGCAACTTCCATACCTACTAGCGGTAGTAGTCACGTGAGTCGGTCCCTTGCCCCACCATCTCAGCTACTTCCTTCAGCTACTTCCCCCCTCTCCACCACTTCTTGTTTTCCACCCCATTGGTGGGGGGGGGGGGG